>JAKTPG010000030.1:0-71027 GCA_030557505.1 Ogataea maris
CCCCCCCCCCCCCCCCCCCCCCCCCCCCCCCCCCCCCCCCCCCCCCCCCCCCCACAGAGAAGCTGATAGTTCGATGACATAAGCCACAAGCTTTTTAAACACATTTTACGATATTTTGTAGAGAGACATCACCAGTCGGTTGAGTGCTATACAGGATAGATTATAACGTAGCGCTGGCTGACTGCGGGCTGCTTAGTACAGTCTGAAGGCAGGGCCCATAGAGGACTTGATGCAGAGGGATCCAACGTTTTGCCAGTTCTTCTTCAAAAGAGAAACCAAGAAGTTGATGGACATCATGATCTGGGTGACCAAGGCGTCCTCCTCCATCTCCACGTGGCCAACGGCGACGGCCAGGCACAGGACCTTCTTAAGCTGGAATTTGATGGTGGACTTGACGTCGTTGACCTTGGCGTACAAGTCGTCGTTGTGGGAAACTGGGGTTGGGAACTTACCAGCCTTGGACAGCTGAGGACCCAAAAGTCTTGGGACCTGCTTGATAAGAACCTCAGAGGCAACAAAAGCGTTGTACTTCTTGGCGAGCTTCTTGATGAGCTTCTTGTTCTTGTTCAACTTCTTCAAGTCGTCCACAGACATAGCGTCGATACCAAGAGACTTGGATCTGTCAACGTCAAAAGCATCACCAAAAATACAGATGGTCATGTTTGGTCTTGGAACCTGAGGCAGCTTCAAGGAACCAGAGAAACGCTTGTCTCTCTGTGGGTCATAGTTCTTCAATCCAACCTGCAACTCGATGGTCTCCAAGAAGTTTCTCTTCTTGGTCTCGGTGGAGTACTTGAGAACCTCCTTGACGTTCTCTCTAACGTGGGCGTTGCTGACCTTTGAGGACATTTTGTGATCACTGTATGTCTCCCTACTAGTAGGTGAACCTGTTCTATACTGGCTTTGGCGACGTTGATGATTCTATCAAGGCTTCTTTGTGAGGGTGATAGTGGTTGATACCATGGTGAGTTTTAATTTTCGTCCTTAGCAGTTTGGAAAATTTTTGGAAGGTCGTGAATGACCCACTTTTTCACCCTCTCTAATTTTCAGTAGAGGTCATTTAGCCCTTTGTAAAAGCACGTGACTATAGGTTGTGTTATGCTTAGATATAGGGTGAGGATATGTATGTACATAGGAGGGTAGTATATGACAATACAAGTGTTACTACCTCATGTATACAATCTCCTGATGACGCATCAAGATGATACTACGTATACCGCGAGTGGCAGATCTGCTACACATACAGTGTCTGAGCCGGCGCTATTCAAAGAAGGCTCCCTCGTCTTCACGCTGGCTCCAAAGACAGCAAAGAGACCGGTACACCAGAGAAGCAAGGCAGCTGAACCTCAAGTCACGGGCAGCATTTAAGCTCCTCCAGATTGATGAAAAGTTCAGACTCTTCAGGAAGGAAAAGCCCCAGAACGTGTTAGATTTGGGAGCGGCCCCTGGCGCCTGGGATCAGGTGATCGTAGAACGTTGTAACAAAGATGCAAAGATCCTCGGTGTCGATATTCTGGCCTATCAGCCTCCCAAGGGAGTCTCGTCAATGCAGGCTAACATCCTGAGCAAGAAGACACATTCCAATATACGCGAATTCTTCCAGGTGAACCAGCGGACACGGTTGACTGAACTTTTCCAGCCTGTTGAGGTAAAGGGCCATCACTTTCAATCTCTCAGCATAGACAGCACACATTCCATCCTGGAGTCAGAGCAGGAGATGACTCAAACGCAACAGTATGCGGACGTTGCTCCTGCTTATCCAGTAGATGTGATTCTCAGTGATATGTATGCACCTTTCCTGCAGATATCGGGGTACTCTAATGCAACTACTAACAATCCATTTAAAAGGATGGCCAACACTTCTGGCTTAGCTGTGAAAGACCATTTGGATTCAATGGACCTGTGCGATGCTGCTTTGATAGCTGCAGTCGACCTTCTTAAAAAGGGTGGTACCATGGTTGTCAAATTCTTCACTGGTGAGGAAGATGTACATTTAGAAGAGCGATTAAAAATTGTTTTCAGCAAGGTTGTCAGATTCAAACCAGACGCTTGCCGGCCAGAATCAAAAGAGTGCTACTTCGTATGCCTGAATAAACAGGCAGATTACATCGATAAGCAAAAGGTATTCACTGCGGCATGAAATTGAGATATGCTGTGAAGCAACTGTATATACAGCAACTGAGAGCGAGGGTGTGCGCAAAACCCCATCTTGTTGCTCAATCTCGTCTACGCGGGAGATCCATCTAGATCCACTAGATTAGCCTCTGTTGCAACAGCCTCTGCTGCAACGGCCTCCGTTTCTGCTGTTGCTGAAGGCTGCACCCTAGCTGCAAGTTTGTCTTTTCCAAGCTTGATTAAGTATTCCTGCCATAACAACACGTTACTATCGACCGTCTTCACATCACCCATGTAAGTCTTGCTCAATAAGGCAGCCTCAGAAAAGCGTCCAGTCTTCTGTAATATGGCCAGACAGGCTTCGATATCCCTGGCTGCCCAAGATGCCGAGAAAGCGATATTGAATTTTCCTGCCTCGACACAGGACTCACTTAGCAACTTGAGACCCTGTTTGTCGTTCAAAGAAGTATAAAGTAGCAGCAGAGATTCAAGATCTTTGCATTTCGAAAAAGCCTCAACTGCAAGCTTTAAATTCCATTGTGCTAGTGCAATATCGCCTAACTTCTTCCACTTATGTGGAGTGTCATCTTTGACTGCAATTTCCCTAGCCAGTGGAAGGTTCATCGTCTCCACTGCGAGTTCAAACTTCTGCTCCAAATCGTTTGAAACCTCGAGCGCTTTTTCCTTAAATCCTTGCTGCTCCAGGAATCTAGCAATTTTTGATATATCCTTCTGATCAATATTTGCCAACAGCTCATCGGCTTGATCAAGCTCTCTTCGCAAAACAACAGTTTGGAACTCTAGCACCGCTAAAGAAAGATAGTATGATGAAATATTAACGTCCTTGTCCGACACATATACCTTATTGTCCCTTGGAAGATATCCCAGCAGGAACATTGGGTTATCGAAGTGTGCGAGATTGTTTATAGAACCTCCAACAAGGTAGTTGAGTCTATTCGAGGTTGATGTGTAAATGAACACGTCCCCTACCCATTTACCACTAACAATCTGGTCTTGCACGTCATATAGAACTTCGAAAGAGTCCTCGCAGCCCTCTTGAGGGTCCACAGTGCCATTCTCCACATGTTCCTGGAAGACATCTTTATCAAACTTGAGAGCATACGCAGTATCAGCGGAAACTATGAGAACCAATTCTCCATTTTCAGACCAAATTACGTCTTCTGCCTCAACGTCAATTCTTCTCACTAGGCTCCCTGTCTCCCAGTCATACATTGACACAAAACCTTCAGATTTTATAGTGAGTAAAGCACCACCAAAGATTTTGTCAGCAGCGTACATCAAGTCGACCTGTCCTGATGGTTTCTCTTTGAAATTCTTGTAAATCTTCACTGAGGAGACGGATTCCCTAATGGCATAAAAGTTTGAGTCCTGGGCCCATGCAAAATCTAAGGCTTTACCGTACATTTTGTTTCTCCAAGCCAACGAAGTGTAAATAATGTATTCATTATCGCCTGTAACAGTCACGAATCTACCATTAGGAGAGTGGCTGAGTGTGGCTGGGAATATCTCAATGGTTCCTAATTCTTTTTGAGCAAGAGGAAGAATC
Organism: Ogataea maris; assembly: GCA_030557505.1. NCBI lineage: Eukaryota > Fungi > Ascomycota > Pichiomycetes > Pichiales > Pichiaceae > Ogataea > Ogataea maris. The sequence goes on from JAKTPG010000030.1 coordinate 3,683, forward strand.
TCTCCGTCCTCTAGCTGAGCATCTGAGGCTCTAATAACATAACTGTAGATGTCGGTATGTTTAGAGCAAATCACTTTTCCCATAGGGTCCATTGATACAAGCGGTCTATCATCACCTAGTTTGAATACAACGTGGCCAGTATCAAAACCGACCGAAATCAAGCTGGATCCGCGTCTTGTAGCAACGCACCATGCTCTCTCCATCGCGTAATTGAGGGACTTTTCCAATTGATACGTATTCGAGTTCCATACTTTAATGGTGGCATCCTCAGAACCAGACACGATAAGAGGCAATTCCGGGTGGAACACAGCAAATGAAACATTAGAGGTGTGGCCCTCCAGAGTTGCAACACAAGACTTGGTCTGATAGTCCCAAACTTTTATCGTCTTATCGTCGGAGGAGGTGAGGAGATAAGGCTTGTCCCCATGTGGATAGTAGTCGACGTAATTGAAACCCTTGGATTCAGGAGCCACTAAAGTGAAGTTAGGAACTTTACTGCCTAGAGACCAAATTTTCACAGTCTTGTCGAGACAGGCTGAGGCAAAGGTATTTGCATCCTTTGGATTGAATGCTATGGACATGACATAGTGCTGGTGACCCTCAAAAGTCTGTTCGAGCTTCCAGCTCTGGTCCCAGTTCCACAACTTAACGGTGTAGTCATCAGACGAGGTGAGAACGTACGGTCTTGAAGGGTGAACGGCTATGGATCTGATGTAGTCGGGGTGTGCCTCAAACTGGGCGACCCGTTCTCCAGTGTTGTAGTTGTACACTCTCACCTGGAAGTCATCAGAGCCGACGACGACCCAATTCTTTCTGGCGATGAACTTACCAGCACGGACAGGCACATTGGTGACGTCGATTGTCTTGACGAGAGCTCCAGTGTCGTAGGACCATATTTCTATCTTACCGCTGTACAGCGTTGTGAGCACCCAGGGCTCCGACGGGTGGAAGTCGATGCCCTTGACACGGTCGGACCTGGTGCTTGAGATTTTCTATTTGTGAGCGAAGGGGTGTTAGCGGTGTTTTTTTGGGTCTATGGAGAGGTGATGTAAGACCCGGTGAGGGGGGAGGAGAAGGAGGAGGGGGCGGCAGCACCAATTACTTACCTTTACATCCAGCTTCATCGTTCAACCTTCGTTCTTGGTGAGGGGGGGTTGTGTGTTGCTGAAGCGTCGCCCGGACTGTGTGGCCTCGTACCCTGAAGAACGCACTGCGAGCGATTTTATAGGGGAGGGAGAGTTGTTTTCGTGTTCTCTTCTTTTCTTCTCTTCTCCCCTGCTTTCACTCCACCCCTCACTCACTCGCTCATTCTCTCTCTCTCTCTCGCTCGCTGTCTCGCTCTCCCACGGCAAAAAAACTCTCACGTGCATCCTTACACCACAGATGCACAGCCGATGCCACCTTTCTTTTCTGATGCTCGCCCAGCTCTGCTGTGTAATTGCTGAGTCAGCATTTCAAGTTCAGAATGGGGGATGGCTGATGATGATGATGTCAGCGAGGAGACGCTGTTCTGTGCTTTGTTTCGTGATGCGGGCACGGCATGTCAGCGAGCGCCTATATGAGCATGTATCTGTGTGTGAGACAGAAAGCTGGACTTGCAGCGACGCTTACGTCGTCGGTACTGTCCGCTATCAAGCAGACGTGATCCGATTGTTCAGCCACTGGAAAGCGACGCCAGCATGCTCATACGCGTCTCTTGTTTGACAGGAGATAAACCTTCTAGAGTCTCTCCCCCTTTTGTTCCCTTCTTCTACCCTTTTTCTATTCTTTTTTGCTCTCCGCTCTTTGGTTCGGCCACATTAAGTCTTCCTTCATTTATGCGGTGTACGGGTGTCACAGTTTTACTTAGCTTTTTTTTTTTACCTTTTGCCTGTTTGCGGTGCGCTGGGAGTGGAGCCCCCTCCTGGGAGAGAGGAAAAGCGGAAAAGGAGGGCCAAAGAGAAAAAAGTACGAAAAAGCTTCAAAGGACAAGACGTCACCAAAGTTAGAAAAAAAAGAACCCGCTTGCAAGAAGCTGTGCGTGAGTCTGAGTGTGTGTGTGTCTGTGTGTGCGCATATATATATCAGGAGCAGTCGTACGCGGGTCCTCCGTTCAGCAGTGAGAGTAAGGGACGTCAAAGACAGCACGCTATGTGGATCTTGGAGTGGTGTAAGTAGACAAGCAAAAGCAGCCAGCTCGCAGAAAGCTGCGGGCGCGCGGGCGAGCGAGCTAGCGAGCGTGCGTGCGTGCGGCATCGCACACAGCAGGCAGGCGCATCAGGAGACAGCACTACTAACACGAACACCCCGGCACAGTCCAGGACGTTTTGGCCTCGCTAGGCCTCTGGAACAAGCACGCTAAGCTGCTCTTCCTGGGGCTCGACAACGCAGGAAAGACTACCCTTCTGCACATGCTGAAGAACGACAGAATGGCCACGTTGCAGCCTACGCTGCACCCAACATCGGAGGAGCTCTCCATCGGAAACGTCAGATTCACCACGTTCGACCTCGGAGGCCACCAGCAGGCCAGAAGACTTTGGAAAGACTACTTCCCAGAGGTGAACGGCATTGTGTACCTCGTGGACGCGGCCGATCCAGAAAGATTCGAAGAGTCCAAGACAGAGCTCGACGCCTTGTTTGCTATCGAAGAGCTCGCCAAAGTGCCTTTCCTCATCCTCGGCAACAAAATTGACTCGCCAAGAGCAGTGAGCGAAAACGAGCTCAGACACATCCTCGGCCTGTACAACACCACCGGTAAAGAAAGGGTCCAACTCACCGACACCAGACCAGTCGAGGTGTTTATGTGCTCCATCGTCATGAGACAGGGCTACGGTGAAGGATTCAGATGGCTCTCGCAATACATTTGAAATTCGCAGAGTGGAGATTCACGTCTATACCTATATAGCTTTCTAATAACAGCTCCACTCCCCATGCTATTTCCGTTTTTTGGCCCCAGCACTGTCTGAAGAGCCGTTGTCGTGTCTTCGCTTCTTCCCCTCCCGGGCAAAGTACTCCTTCTTTCTTTCAGACTCTTTCTCCCGCCGTACTTCTTCGAGCTTGGCAAGCTTCTTAAGCCTGTCTTTTCTTGACTCGGAGCTCTTCTGCTTCTTCTTGTCCCGCTTATCGTTAGAGATCGTTTGAATCGACTGGATCAGCGATCTAGCCTTCTTCTCCTCCCCACCAACAACAACGGCTCGCTTCTGCAAATACCCAGTCTTACTCTTCTTCTTCATCTCGTGTATTTGCGACTTATACGGCAGCGTCGCCTTCACTGCTTTGGGCACCCTCAATGGGTTGAACTTTCTCTCTTGACGCTCAATCTTTTTATAGGCAGAATCAGGGTTGGACGGAGTCAGAATGTTGTTTTCAGCGCGAACTTGTCCCGTCAGTCTCATACCCTTCCAGTTCTGTTTGTCCTGCACGAGCAATGAGGTCACAGGGTTATAAAACTTCTTCGGCTTCACAGGATACCAGGTTCTCAGAAACACGATATCACTAAGCAGAATCTTGTCCTCAAACGTAGCTCTGAAATGGCCCTCAGGCTCAGCGAGCGCTCTTTTAATCTCTCCACGGATACCTGAAACAGTTTTTAACGCTGCCCCTTCGAACTTCGCAACTTCCAGACTGGACGAAAACATATCCTTAATGAAAGCTGTGTTCCGAAACACTTTGTAAGGAACTCCGACTAATTTGAGCTTCTTCACTATTTCAACCTCAGCATTGAGCTCCTCTATCACGCCTGTAGCAGCAATTCTGAACGATGAAGTTGTGTCTTCTTGAGAAACAACTTGCACACCACAAAACGGCGTATTAGGAGAAACCAATGGCCCATAAAATGTAGCGAAGCAATAGGCATGCTCTGGTGTGTACTTCAGCATTCTATTTCTGGTTCTCGAGTCAGTTGTTGTATAGATGGGCATCGTTTGAAATCTTCTCCATCCCAAGGATAAGATTAAAGGGTCGTTAGATTTCAGTATCTTTTTGTGCCATCTGTGTCTCCGAATTCTTGCATTCAAGAATCCAAATCGTTCTTCAGTCTGGAGCAAGCCACCAATAACCAACGGGAACTCTGGATTGAATCCCTCCACCAATTCCATAGGTAACGAGTCAAATGTAAGTTTGACATATGAACCTGCTTTATAACCTTCAATCTTCGCTCTGGCATCCGGATCCATAGCGTCAAGTTCAATCTTATTGATCTCCAGTTGCTTTGCCATTTTAGCCTTTTGAAATTCATACCATGTGTCATGCTCATCAAAGGGATTTTCTTTGTCGTTCGACAACTCCTCTTCTTCCTCAAATTGTTTGCGGAGGTTTTCTTTTTTCTTTCTCATTATCTCTCTCTGTGTTTCAACGTCTTGAGTGGAATCACTCTCTTCTTCCCCCTCTTCTTTGGCCAGTTCATCTTTCAATTCTTCTTCTTCAAAGTCTGCAAAGTTGTCACTCTCAGAGCCGTTGTCTTCTGATTCATCAGTTTCTCCTTCAGTCTGCCCCTCCTCAGCGCTCTGCTCTTCCAAATCCTCGAAGTCGCCATATAGCTCTTCGGCATCAGAGTTTCCAGCATCTTGCAGTCTCTGTTTGGGCGAGATAAAAAATCTGCTCTTTAAAGTTTTCAAAGCATCGCTCTCGGGGCCCCATTTCTGTTCCATCAAAAGAGTTGTATCTTCACCCCTATTTGTGTCATCAATAGAGTCATCTGGACTTCTCTTGCTGAAAAACTCCTCTTCTTGAGAGTCCTCTTCATGCTCGTCTTCTTCCTTGTCCACATTTCTCCATCTTGTGAGAACACTTTTAACATCCAGATCAGTCATGTAGATGAGTTTGTTGATATCCATTGTAGGCCTCACATGCAAGTTTTCAAGTTTGCCGCCAATACCTTTCCATCCATCATCTTCTTCATCATCACTGGCTGACAACTCTGTATAGGAGTCTTGATCGTAGCTGCCGCTATCGCTGTTCTCAGAAGCATCGTCTTCACTCTCCTCGTCTTTTTCACTCTCTTCGTCATTTTCCTCATCGTTATCCTCGGGTGGCCCAGAAAATATGGACCCGGTAACGGATCTCAGGGATTTCCGCCCGAAATCAGCTTCAAGATCAGCGTCTGCTCTTTCTGTGTCATCACTGAAAAGCTTTATTTTGCTTTCTGTAACCTTCCGCTGGTCCAGAATATCCCCAGCCTTTTGAAGTTTACTGATCAGCTTCTCGCCAACATCACCAATCTCCGAATCTTTCGCTGACCCTGTTGGAACGTCAATATAAACAGCATCTTTATCGATCAACACTCCATGAACATCTGACATCGGAGCATATATCACTTTTTGTCTATCTTCAAGACGTTTTCTGCGTCGCGGTTTATATGCATCGCCGCCCTCGTTTTCAGCTTGTTGATTCTCTAACTCCTGTAGTCTCTCTTCAAATTGAGGCGTGGGGCATGGATCCGGAAGTTTCTCCACGCTGGAAACTGTGCAGTCACCCACTCCTGCAATGTGCACTCGGGCATTATGCGCAGCCAGCGGGGTACCATGGAGGTATCCGAAAATTGCTAGCTTTCTGTCCACCTTTGGGTTCTGCTCGATCAGGGTCGGATGGGTCTGATCAACTATTCTGTCTGCAAGGAAATATGGATGTTCATTTCTCCACTTCAAAGGCCGGAACTTCATTACCGATATGAACCTCGTCAGGTTCAGAATTTCTCTATCAGGATAACGGCCATTGATAACTCCGGAAAGATAAAAAAGTTTCGCCCCCTGGTAGACTTCAACCCAGAATCTCTTCTTCAGTCTCTTTTTGGATGCCCTCAATGTAGCCTGTTTCTTAAACAAGTCCAAATGTGTAGTGACTCCAAGCACCCGTGGCATCCCGTGATGCTGGGCGATGTTGAGGAACTCCATAGTTTCCATTTCGAAGCCAAAGTTTCCGTCAATCATCAAAAGCACCAAGTCCGCGATTTTGGCTATGTCGATCATGGAGTTCAGATCGTTCAAGCACTCGATAAATGTCAGCTTTCTGTTCTTGCCGCTTACGACCGTGACAGGGCCCTTGATGGTTGTCAGCGTGGTCTTTGTGAGTCTGCGGACCAGGGACCGTATCAGAGTGGTTTTCCCCGTCCCGGGCGGACCCACAACCGCGATGATCACCGGCGGCGGGTCGTCCTCGGGCGTTCTGTCCACCATAGGAACATGGAGCCGCTTTTCGCCGATATCGCTGCTTCTCTTGGCCTGTCGCTGGAGCTTGCCCGGGTTTGACACCACAAAGGCCTTAGCATTCTGGCCCTGCGAGTGCAGCTTCTTCTTAGCCGGGGTCTTGTCAGAACCGCCCCGGTGGGGCTTGTTCTTTTGCTGCGAGTCCATCTCCTCCGCTCTCTCTGACGGGCCCAGCCGGATAGCAGAACGCAGTCTCGACGTCACGTCTGAAAGAGCCTTCCAAGGAGTACAGATAGTGAAGGCCTGGCAAATGTAGATAAAAGAAAAGCACTTGATATAAAATTTTTTTTTTTCCTTCCTCACTCTCTGCCCCCCTCGTTATGGAACTGAGAAATACTTTTTTTCTTCTATGGCTTAGCCGTTACAGATTATGTCCCACGACATGAAAAATTGTTGTGATCAAGTTAAACTACAAAATCCAAACTACACAGAGCCCAGCAGTGGCCATAACGACCAGCACCCAGGCCCAGAATAGAACAGAAAAGAAAATCGTGCACAGCGGTCCATCGGCTGCAGGCAGAAACGGCCCTCAGCTGTAAAACACAAACTTGGCCTTACCACTGGTGACACCAACTGTACATCCGTCGTCGGAGTCGCCTCCGTTGTACTCGCCGTCTTCGTAGTAGCACTCGCCGGAAACAGTACTGTCGTCATTGTAGGCCACAATCTTCACGTTGAAGTTGGCCGCGTCTCCGTTGTTCGGGTTTGGAATCAAAGAGAGGTAACTGATTCCGTCTATATATCCAGCACCAAACACCAGTGGCGCCCAGTTTCCAACGCCAGACCCAGAGGTACCCCAGATGCATCCGTCCTCGTAGGACACCCCGGCGTTGTTCACGTAGTACTGGGCAGAAGTGTCCTTGCCGTCCCACTGGTAGTATGTCTCCTCGTTCACAACAGTGAGGATCGTCTCATCACCGGCGTCAACAACAGTAGGGATAACCATGTTTTCCGTTCCTGGGTAGTCGGTTCTGCAAACAGCCACAGACTCAGAAATTTCCGAAACAAGTCTGGCAGTGTTCTCACCCCATTCACAGAGATAGTCGGAATCGCTGCTCGATTTGTAAAGGTATCCATCTTTGCAGTAGAGTCCACCCACGGAAACTCCGTTGGAGGGTTGGTCTGATGGCCATTGTGTTTTCGACATACCAGGCTGGCATGCGTAAGAGCAGTATGTTCCATCTTCACAGGAACCTCCGGTGGATGTGTCTGATGGGTGGTAGAGACCAGACCAACCACCATATCCGAGGTTGTCAAGAGCAATGACACCATTTCCAACGGGGAAATCAGTGCAGGCCACGACACCATCGGTGAAGGTTTCTGTAGGGTCGACAAATGCTGAAAGGTCTCCTGTGATTCCTGAGTCTGATGAGGAAGAAGTTGTGGTTGAGCTGGAGGTCGAAGACGAAGTTGATGTTTCAGTAGAGGTCGCTGTCACTGTGGAAGTGGTGCTGGTTGATGAGTCGGAGGATGTGGTGAGAGAAGAGGAGGTGATTGGAGTGAAGGTGGTCGTTAAGGCCGAGGTGGTTTCAGTTGCAGAGATGGTCTCTCCTTGTCCATTCACGGTCACCGTCACGTAGATGTAGTCATACACGACGGCACGCTTGTGGTGGTGGTGCTTGTGGAAAGATCTCGAGGTTGTTGTGCATGGCTCGTTGAGAGCGGCAGCAGCATTAGCAACGGCCTTTGGTTGTGCAGCTGGCAGAGCGAGGGCTGGGCCGAGAGCGGCCAGGAGCGTGGCGATCACGCACTTTGAGTACTTCATTGTGTTCAAGAGATATTTGGATCTGGAAAAGGAGTGTTAGTAGCAAGGAGCGTCGGGGTGCGTGTTGCAGCCCCTTGGTAGCAGTCTGTATATGCAAATGAGTGAAAGAGCGATGCGAATGTCCTGTGGTTCCAGGGATGGAGCCGGTTCTAACAGCGAAGCACTGCCCTTGAAACGCACCCTGTTCCAAATATGAAGCTGGGGAATGGTGGGGCGGAAAACACAGGGGAAAAAAACACACACACACATACACACACATGCACAGAGCGAGCCAGGGAAGGCCCCCTCCGCCCAAAACCGTGTTTCGCGTGTGTTTGTTTATTTTTTCCGCACCCACACGCACCAACCCCCACTAAGCGCTTATGTCAGCATATCGTTCCGACACACGTTTGTGGCAGAGGTCGTGCGACGCTCGAGGAGGATTGGTTTAGGCTGATACCTTTTTGGGAAAAGGTAAACAATGGGACGACAACAGAGGGCGTTCGTTGGGCCATTGCGTTGCTAGTTAGAGTTTGGGGGGGGGAGGCGAGAGGCGGAAAGGGAAGTGGGTGCGTGCCAGCCCTCTAGCAGACGACGGCCGTGGTGTTGTTTGCTGGATGGCACAGGAGTGCAACAGGAGTGGGGTTGGCTGTGGCCGGCAGGCAACGGACGCGTCTGGAGTGCTGAGCTGTCCAAGGCCTGAGCGAGGCCTGAGCGAGGCCTGCGCGAGGGCCTCTGTGTGTGCCTCTCTCCTGTCTGCAAGCCTCTCCAGTGAGTAGCTCTGAGCAGGGTTTTTTGCGTGTGTTTTTATTTTTCGCTCCAGGTGCCTCGAGAACCGGGTGGGGGAGGGGGCAGTGGACGGGAGCGAGCGGCCTCTCCTGCGGATGCCTATCGTAGACTGAACACCAAGGGGAAGACGAAGACGAGTGTAGGATACGTACCTAGAAGGAAAGAGAAAAGTAGTTAGCAGAAAGGGGAAAGCAGCTTGTGAGCGAAAAGAGTCCGTGTGTAAGTGCGAAGGGGTGGGATATCAAATAGCGTAGAGGTTGTTTGTCAACGGAGAAACGTGCCACTATAAGTAAAAGGAATGTAAATAGTTGGGATAACACGTTGCACAACAACTGGGGGCAGCGGCAGCAGACTCGCAAATGAGCACTGGCGGGACTGTTAGCAATGGAGGCTCTTGTTCTGTTTTATAGGACTCTTCCCTGTCCAAAACAAAAGTTGCAAATGCCCCTCCCCGGAGTAACACAAAAGTTTGCATATATATATTTCGGCCTTTGCAGGCAGCGCCGTCCTGCAAGGACGACGAGGTGGACGGTAAATAGCACCTTCCCAAAAGGGAATCCCCCAGGCGCGGGCGTGGCGGGAAGGCTGCGAGAGGAAGGAAAAAAAAGTGGCAAGTGAAAAGTGGTCACGTGACCCAAGAAAACGAGAAAACAATAAGCGGGCCTGTTTTGTGTGTGACACTACTGCACCATACACATCCTTGCACGGGCGGGGCCGAGGGTGGCCGGGCGGGGCCAATGGCATTTCGCTGCTTCTGCTTCTTCTTTTTTGGCCCTGCCTGTTTTAGCCGACCCGCCTCTCCCCCTCCCCCGGACAACAGAATCCCAAAACGGACCACTCAGCCCGGCGCTCCTTCCCGGTGTTCTACGACGCACCCCCCCCTGCGCTCTCTGACTCTCCCGCGGCCCCCGTAAAATTCCGGGCCCGGCAGGAAGAGTCACACAGAGCCACCCCCCAGCAAACCACACACACACACACACACAACGGCCCTCCTGTCGCTGCCCCCCCCCCCCCTTCCCCCTTGGCAGAAGCCGCACAACTGGCCTGGCCGTGGCTGTTGTGGCCATTGTAGGGCTCTGGTACGTACAGAACACAGCCTTTTCGGCGCCCTTGGTTCGGTTTTCTGCCTTCTCACCTAACACCCGTGCACCCCAACAGTACACTCCCATACTTTAAGTTCTTTTTTTGAACCCATCTCTCTCTGTAAACGGAAGAGCTTTTTTTGTAGAAATTTAAATTTAAATTTATTATTATTAATTACCCTCGTTTCCGGCAAGAGTGCTTGCTGCGTGCTCTTCGACTCGCTAGCGACGCTCCTGGAAAACACACCCTGGAACGCCCTGCTTCGTGAGGCTGTGGCCTGCCATCCATCCCAAACAGCACAGCAAGACTCTTGAGTGGCGTGTGTCTGGTGCGCATCCACCACCGCAGGCATATTCAGTTCATCTCTAGTGTTCTTTTTCCTCCAGTCCGCTAGCTGCTCTATAGCAGAAAAACCCAAGCAGGAGAAAAGGCCCCGACAAGACCACGCGCCTCCCTGCCGCTCCTCTGTCTTTCCCCTTCCCCTTCCCCTCCCCTCCATCCTCCTCGAAAGCTCGCCCAAGAGAACGCCTAGCCACTGTCACGCTGCCACTTCTGGGATCGGTTTCCCACCTTGATAAACCGAAACGTTCCATGAACAGCGACTGACTAAGAGCTCCTCTCTCGCCCCGCTCCTTCTTACACACACACAAACCCACCCCGCCCCGCCCTCTCTTTCTCACCGCTGTGTCTAGAGACAGCATGTCAAAAGAGGTATTCAACGAAGGGCCCACCACCTCACAACATGTGGAGGCCACAGATGACGCCCATTTTGCAAAAACGACTTTCAAGCTCAAGCGCACCCGCTCCATGGGCCTTCTCGATGACTTCATAGTGCAGTCCCGCTCTCAGGACACGAACTCCATACCTGACAGAGATGGCAAGCTGACCTCGAGAGATTTCGTTTCCGACGCTACCTTACAGAAACTCAACATAAAACCCACCATCGATGAAACAGAAAATGTTCCCTCCTTCTACACCAATGTGATCCCATCGGCCTCAAAGTCCAAGAAAGTGTACCTGTCGACATCGCCGCCAAGCTTTCAGAGTGATGACCTCTCTGATGACAACTACAACTCTGAAGACTCCATGAGCTCCATGGGCTCTAGCGGCTCCGTCTGTCTAACACCAAAACACCAACTCAAAAAGCAACAGCAGCAGCAACATCAGCATCAACATCAGCAGCAACATCAGCATCAACCTCAGCATCAACATCATCAGCAGTTCCAGGCTCAATCCCAAAATGAAAACTCAACATCTCCTTGGATTTTACAGCATTTGCATGACGACATCGATGTTCAGGAATCCCCAGAGCAGCACGTCGATTACCTGTCGCATGACTGGGATGAATCTGAGATCTTAAAATCCTGGAGGTACGTCATTCTACGAAGAAACGATTTCTCCAACTCTGCGAGACTCGAAAACGCTTCTTGGAGAACCTGGGCTCAAGCAAGAAACGGCCTCAAAACAATTTCTCCTGTTGAGCTCAACTGGAGTAAAGACACCGATGTAACATGGCTATATGGCCCAATTTTTAGAGACGAAAACCATGATTTCGATATCATGGATTTCAAAAAGCAGCAGCAGCAACGGCGCTCACAGTATCATGAAGCCGGTGCCAAAAAAGATCTTAAAGAAGCACAAGCGTCTCAAACTGAAAGCAAGAAATGCTCGGGTAGTTCCCCAGATATCGCTATTGGAGGGGAAAACCTCAAGCCAATATTGAAGAAGAGAACGAACGTTGAAAAGATGATCAGCGACGCTTCTTACAGTCGATTGCAGACCTTGCTGGAAGAGCATGATCACAAGTTTAAAGGCAGCCCGATATTGGAATCGACCTCTAATAATCTTAACGAAACGCCATCCCCGCTTGCCTCATCTGAGCAGCAAAGCTTAGCCGGAGAAGCTTCGCCTTTCTATCTCTCAGCCAATCAGACCACAGAAGACGTTACTAAATCGGAAACTCCCCATTTGTCGCATCTTCCTGCGCAGCATCCTGCCAAGAAAGAAAGGCACATTCATTTCAATATGAGAGTTGATCAATGTATAGCTTTGGATGACAGTCATTCTATAGAGAAGGAAGAGGAAGCAAAGAACAGGTCAAGATCCGGGAGCCTACACGACATGGAGACTGGCCCAGATCACTTTGGTGGAATGGAGTTTGATGCTGATGACGACTATGATGATGACGATGACGATGATGATGACGATGATGATGACGATGATGTGTTTATGCTTAATGCCAAAGCGGTTTCGCCTAACATTTCGCACAATCCTCCCATCTGGTCACAAACATCATCTCGAAGACAATCCATAAATAACTCTTCCTCCTCTGTGATGGATGAGAAGCAGGTTGTGACTATCGCCCCGTTACCTGCGACAACACTCAAGACTTGTTCTGATGATGAAGATGAGGTTGATGATTACACAGTTTCACACAACACGAAAACCAACCGCGGTTATGATTATCGCTATGATTATAACACTGTTTATAGTGACAGTGCCAACCCAGTGTACTCTACCATCAACCAGCCAGATGTTCAGATGTATGACGTGCCTGAAAGTTGTCAGATGGATGACATCATGGAGCTTGATGATAATGCCAACCTTTCTCCGGGTGTCCCTGAGTCAGACTATCCTAGTGTCCACCATCCAATAAGCGAGCAAAACATGAAGGTAGGAACCCAACCCTTGTTTGACATCCCAGATCATGTTGAACAACACAGTGTTCCTGACCACTTGCTGCAAGATGAAATGAACCTTGGAAATAAGTCTGAGGATGTGCCTGCTCATCTCTTAGCTCAAATGCAGAACAATGTCGACGTTGATTTAAATCCAGCTTCTGACGGCTCCGAAGGCCAAAGAAGTTTTATACCAAGAACAAGCAGTATTGGTAATTCCAGCTCGGGATCCACAACGGGACTCAACTCAAGTCTTTCTACCATCAAAGTGGGTTTAAGTGGACTCGATCTTGGAAGCAGTGGTCTGAGAGGTAGCACAGGCGCTGGCTCGAAGCCACAGCTGTCTCAATTGTATATCCCTACTGAATCGCACTCGGAAGTATCTCTCGTTGGCCGCCACAAAGGATCCAAGGCATTCTTACTTGAAAATTCATCTGATGATGATGATGATAGTTCCGATGAACTGGTTATTCCTCGGCGCTCACCATCCCCAAATGTGGCTTTGAAATCGAGTAACTCATAACGCCAGCTGCAAACAGTTTCAAAGAAAAGTCCTGTGTTGCCAAGAGATTGTCAGCTGATGGGCTAGATTCGTGCCTGGAGTGCTAGCCTGACATCGCGCTGGTTAAAAAAATTGGCCTAGCCACCCTCGTCTTTGTTCCCCCGCCGCCCCCATGAATTATTCTCTCACGTTCTTCTGATCTTCCCGAACAAGACTTTAACGAACTTAGTCCTCTATATTATCAAAGTCTTTGAAGCTATGTTCTAATAACGAAGTTACCTTTATGTTTATCTTGATAGTTCCAGCCAGTGAAATGTAGATGAAGTGAATCAACTTAGTGCGTTTGTAGGGCCTCGTTTTCGGTTATGCCACACTCAGCCAGACCATTTTAGGTTTTTTTTTGGCTTTTGGGTCAATATATGAGCACTCAAAAATTAATAGCGATAAGTATGCATGATGACAACTAATATCTTTCTTGCAAGAAGCCCATAGCCCCAAACACTCAATCCTGTGCTTTATAGTTGCACTGATTTCTTTTCCGTGGATGCCAAATCAGCTACTATGGTGGACAATGTTCAATTCAGCATCGACGATGATGAAGACACAGTAATTCAGCCAGACTTCCCTGTCTCATCTGGAGCTCCTCCGGTCTCTGAGAGCACCAAGACAGCAGCACCAAAGAATACTCCTAGTGCCGGCCAATCTTCAACAGCCTCTAACTTCTTGGAATTCACAAGTTTTGTGAATCCCCAAACGTATATGGAGCCCCTTTTTGCTTCGGGAAACGTGCAAGTTAAGGAAAGACAGTTCACCGGAGGAGACACACTGGATGAACCAGTGCTGACTACCCTGTATCGCGATGTTTGCAAAATATGGTATAAGCTTAGTGCGATATTGTGGCCTCTTATGCTGAGAAAGCAGTTAATCGTTGTGAAGAAACTTCAAGGAAGACTCACGAACATTTCCCCTTATTTCAACCAACAAGCCCCAACGGATGATGAAGATAGAATTGGAGCCGACGTTTCTGAGGGGTCTGATTATTCACAGGAGTCTGTTAAAAGAATGCTCGATTGGGATTTATGGGGCCCATTGATATTTGTGCTAGGCCACAGTTTGATTTTAACTCATCTGCAGACCAGCAGCCTAGCGAGCAGCTCGGAGTCAGCGAAATCTTCAGAGATTTTCAGCGCCTCATTTACTCTGCTGTGGGGAGTTCTCGCCGTACTATCGCTTAATATACAGTTGTTATCGCCTGTGCCACAGCGTACAGAGGAGGGAGGGGTAACTTCTGGTGTAATTGGTCTGTCTTTTTTCCAGTGCATCAGCATTCTATCATACGCATTTTTCCCAATTGTGATTGGAGGGCTCACTTCTGTGTTCATCAAATGGAGATTAATCAGGCTCATTATTAGTGTGGCAATGTATATGTGGTCCATGCTGTGCTGCTGGCTTATCCTGGTGATTGTGAATAACTGCAAAACGAAAGCGATATCCAGTTTGGTATACGGTGCGAACGATAAAACCGATCCTAACGATAGCGAGGCTGCCAAGAGAGTGTTTCTCATGGTTTATCCAATAGCCCTTGTGTTTGGGCTACTTTCGTGGCTTTGTGTAATAATTTAGAGCAGCGATAGCTTGTTACCTAAACTGTCGCAAATTCGTCTGGTATTTCAAACTCTTCCCTGAACAAGCTTGGGCTTACACCTTGCTGTTTGAAGTACGACACTAACGCCTCGACGTTATCGGCTATAATCTCGCAAGCATTTTTTAGATTATCTATCTTGACTTTCAGTGCTCTTAAATGTTGAGGTTCCCTCTGGCTCAGTGATCGCAACTCCAGAGAGTGGTTCCTGACCATCTCCGTCAACACCTCCAGCCGGGTTTTTAGCTCTTCCCTGTTGTCCCCAGCAGCGTTTTCCTCTTGGGAAGCTGTGGCTTTTTGGATAAGCTGCTGTAATTCTTTTTGCCTTTCCTCTAATGAGTTCTTCTTGTTGTGTAGCTTTTGATACTCCTGTTTCAGTACTTGCTGGCTCTTGTATTTGAAAATCCAATATAGATTTTGATTTCCGCACTTTTCGCAGTTGACCAGGCCTTCCTCTACGAGCGATTTCAGTATATCCTTGATTTGCATAGACGAGATGCCTGTAGCCTTAGACCCGACCGTTTCGACCTCCTTGATGGAGTAGACCGCGTGCTTGGAGTTGAACCAGTCAAATAGCTTTTGTTGTTTCTCTTCTGGGGATAATCCCCTTTTGGGAGGCTACAGCTTTCGCTTTGTCAGTACGCACAATTATAAGCTAGTCCGGCAGCCCATGTTTAAAAACACTGACCATTTCTCAATTGTGTCTGTCTATGTAGATACAGCACGGGATCAAAAGTGCTCGGTGGTAATACAAATGGGACCCAAGTTATATATAGTAGGTAGTTGTTTTGATTAAGGAAAGAAAACACTCAACCAGCGGAGGGAAAGAGAGGGAGAGAAAAAAATCTCCCTCTTTGTTTCCAACCACGAAAACGTTTAAATTACAATTGAAGCTTCACGCTTCCTCGTTAGTCGCTTGCGGCTCGCCATTTATATCCAACTTATCATCTTTATCCGTTTCACCTGTTGTTCCTTCCTTTCGCTCCTCTTCTTCTGCCTCTTTGTCGTCGTCGTCGTCTTCCTCTTCTTCTTCTTCTTCTTCAGCACCAAACTCCATTGGGTCGTAATTGCCTCTCAAAACGTCCCTCGCATCAATTTCGGACCTCGTAGGCTCTCTGATAGCTAGATCAATCTGGTCGTAGGTGAGCTCCCGCAGCTTGTGTTCCAGGTAAGGATCAACTCTCCCCTTTTTAAGCTCAACTCTACCGGAGATTGGAACATAAAGGGCAGTTGACGACTGTCCATCAAACGAAATGGCCACGTGCCTGAAAGCATCACTCTCTGGATACCTTTTGACAGCCCCATCGTAATCTCGAACCTTCTTATACGTATAAGTCTTCAGATCTATAGGGTTTGCAGCCTCCTCTTGCGTAATCGGCGCGTTCTCTGTTAGGTCGCCCAGCTGCTCTTGTATGTGTTCTGCGTTCTCCTCGGAGGTGGTGTACAGAGAGACAACATTACTGTTTTTGAACTCGACGTCACGAAACATTGCGGTGAGCAGTCGTTTGTCCCGCTCGGATTTGATATCGTCCGGTCTCATGTTTCTGCCCTTGGTTATAGATGCAGAGCTGGTGAACTTCACGTCAATATATTTTTGGTCCAGCATTGAGGTATCGGGAAGAAAGTTCCATATTCGCTTGGCACGGAGATGTTTTTTGGTCGGATGTCTCATTGTTTCGACTTTGTCTGAAGCGATAGCATCAAACATCTCTTCCACAAGTCGCAGCTGAGCTTTTGTGTCGATGTCCTCGTCTTTCTTCGATGGCATCGCTTTCCGGGCCAGGGCGGGCTCTGTCGCTTGTGTCAGGCCGGCTCCCCTTTCAGTAGACGAGATATATTGCGTACGGCGCAAAAACGCAACATTGTCGGATTTGTGGGAGAGGCCAGCATTCTGTGGATCCGCGAGCAGGACCGCGTCGTCTGGGTGCAGCATGGCCTCGTTGCCGTAATCTGAAGAAAGGTTGCTCACTCTGGCGAGGTCGTTCTTTTCCACACAGTCTGGCACGCTCAGCAGTGACATGTTCATGCCCAGGTTATCATTCAGAGTCATCAGGTTCTTGAAAGGTTGTCTTCGAAAGAATGACGAGAGCAGAGAGCCGGACTTGAGTGCGTCCAAGCTGTCGGCGTCCGGTTGTTCCAGTAGCTTTGGTGGACACGGTGGTGGAGGGAGGTCATTGATATACCTCACTTTAGCGACATAGTCCTGTCTCGAGGACGAGGACAAAGATCCTTTGCTTTGAGACATCTCTTAAAAGCAAAGTGCGTTCGCTATATGCAGCGTGGCCTGGCTGCTCTCTCGTCCAAAGCCGCTGCGTCTGCTGGTTATTCGAAGAGGAGCTCCATTTAACGAAAAGCTCTCAAGTTTTTTTAATTTTTCTCAACTTGCTCAAAGCCAAGTTTTTCGCTGAGTGAGATTTTGGAGCCGCTATCAGATTTGGCAGGGCGGAGCGGGCCTTAAAAGGCCGTTACAAGATGGCCTTTTTAGTCTGTTTAGCTCTCCTATATGATACCTTCAACCAAGTCCAGGAACTGGCTTTGTACTGCGCGCAACGGAAGCTTGCCAAGAGACACAATACGTGAAAGGAGGACGGGGGCGCACTTTCCCGTCTGAACATCACATGAAAAGGCGGCAAAACTGCACAGCGTGATGACTGAAGATCAGGTGGCCGGCCCTCTTGCAGGGATCAAATTCTCCAGCACCTCTGTGCCCTCGTCAATAAAGAACAGTCTCGCGTCGAAGATCAAAGAGATGGGAGGCCAGCTCTATAACGACTTGATGGCTGACATAGATGTTCTTCTTGTCGGCGATACAGACACACCAAAGTACAAGTTTTGCGCGCAAAAGAGATACGACATCCGGTTCCTCCAGCCAGATGCCATCAATGCCTTGTACGAGCGCTGGCTCGGTGACCGCAACGTAAACCAGTCCTTGCTTGCCAGCTTTGAAATGCGTCCTTTCGAAGGCATGTCACTGTGTCTGTCGCGTCTCCCTAACGTAGAGGGTGAGGAGTACCGTAAAGGACATATTGCAGAGCTTATCAAGTTTCACGGAGGAATGCCAGCAGACTCCCTCACGCCGTCAAACGCGGCAGTTATCACCATGGAGTGCTCTGGCAAGCGCTATGAAAAGGCCATAGAGTGGGGGATACCGGTAGTTCATCCCAAGTGGGTTCTCGACAGCGTTCGCAGGAACGCGGTCCTGGATTTCAAGTACTACAACATTTTGTCAGTACACCCTGAAGACATTGGACAGGGTGCCTGCTTAGTGTGGGACAAAATTGACGATATCAATAGCATGGGATTGGAGCAGGCAGATTCCCATACGGTCAGTTCTGAGGAAGTGGTGAGTGACATCTTTGAAAAGCTCGCCTTTGTCACTTATGGATTCAGTGATAAGGAAGTTACCAAGCTGAGACAAGTGATTTCTGCTAATGGCGGTCGACTCATGGAGGAGCGCACTTCCATTTGTACTCATTTGCTTGTCTCTTCCAAACTGCCTTATTCTCACATACCAGAACGTGTTCGAAACCAGGCCGCAGATGCTAAGTCAAAAGTGGTTAATGAGTGGTTCATTGAGCGGTCACTTTACTACGGTCATTTGTGTGATGACAGCTGGTCTATCCCTAGAGAACACTGCAATCTTCATTTTGAGCTGAAGGTTGTCTTGTCTGGTTTCTCCGGAATCGAATTACTTCACCTGGAGAGGCTTGCTGTTCTTCTGGGGTGCAAATTGATGGAAACGTTTGATGAGAAGTGTCATCTTTTGATTGTAAACCCGTCTGCCACTGAAACGTCAGAAAAGGTGGCATCGTTGATACACAGCTACCGCTTTCCTGAAATAGTCAATATATCGACACACGGTGTTTCAGGAAAAGAGACTCTTGCGAAAGTCAAGGCTGCGCGACATTGGAATATCCCTGTGCTATCGCCTGCATATCTTTGGGAATCGTCTGAACGAGGCGAACAGCTTCAGTTTTTTGATCCACAATGGTACATTGAACCAGCAAACTCTTCTTCAATGGTTCGGGAGGGTGCTGGTCGTCAGAACTTCCGGGACACCTCTATTCTCGTGTCTCCTAAAAAATCTGTGATAATGCCCAAAAGGCCAATTACTGAAGGAAGCCCGGACTCAGGCAAGCAGGAAATCGAGGTCCCTAATAAGCTCCCGTCGCCCAAGAAACGGAAGCCCAAAACCTGGCCAAAGATTGTTGGGACTGCTTTAACCTCAAAGCTTCTTTCAGTAGAGCGACAGTATGACGGAGGTGATGATGAAGGCGAAGATGAAGATTCGCTAGAACTTGACGAAATTGGGTACCACTCCAAGAAGCGGTTCACTAGCGGCTCTTCAAAACGACAAATCTATAGACACTCAAAGACAGAAGCTCGGGCTCTTGGGACTGGTGTAAGCACCAGAACCAGGAGCAGTCACAACACTGAAGTGTGACTAGCTACCTATATAGTAATGAGAACCATAATGATTAAGGAGGGAACTGAATCGCGGATATGTCGATGTTGTCTTTATTTTTCCAGGGTTGGTTCCTTGGCCCAGTTGGTTAAGGCATCGTGCTAATAACGCGGGGATCAGCAGTTCGATCCTGCTAGGAACCATTCTTTTTTTTTTCGTCAGACAAGAAAATACATCCTTACACCGTAAATTGTTCTAGTTGATTCTTCATCAGTGCGGTGCATACACACTACTACGGCCATATGATAGAATTTCGAAAGTGAGAGACATCATCAACATCTATTGATCCAATTTATCTGGCCCGGCAGAGAGCTTTCCAGCAAGTGCGGTACAGTCTCCAAGCAGCAGCGGTATAACAGTCGGTATGAGTGTGGGAAATAAAGACGTTGTCGCTTTAATTGTGAACTTTCTTCAGAGTTCTCTTTCGGACGACTCTATCCCTGAAGATAACAGGGAGTCTCTTGATTTTGCTGTTGAGAGTATCAGCGATGCGTTCGGAGTCGACAAGGACGAGGCTACTGAACTAGTCGGTTCAACTTTCGGAGGGAAAGGGCTTGTTGAGCTGCTCCACCTAGCGAAGACAGCGCAGGAGCAACAGCAGCAGCAAGCTTCCTTTCCCGCCGTGAACTCTATCCCAGTCCATATAGATTCCGTGGACATGAAGACGAAGGAGGAGGCTGAAGCACTCAAATTGGAAGGAAACAGGGCAATGGCTAGAAAGGACTATGAGGAGGCTATTGAGAAGTACAGCAGCGCTATTGCTTTGATCCCGGAAAACGCCGTCTATCTCTCCAACAGAGCAGCAGCCTACTCCTCCGTCAGAAAGCATGATCTAGCTCTGAAGGATGCCGAGCTGGCGATCAATTCGGAACCTACGTACGCAAAAGCATGGTCCAGAATGGGTCTCGCAAAGTATGCCTTGGGCGATGCAGAGGGGGCTATGAAAGCCTATGAAGAGGGGCTGAAGGTGGAAGGAGACAGTCCTTCTGACGCTATGAAGAAAGGTTATGAAACAGCTAAAAAGAGAGTTGCAGACAAGCTTGCCGAATCTTTGAAGACCACCGATCTGCAGGAAGCACCCTCCTCTGCATCACCAAGTGCAGGCACGGGTGGAACAGGAGGCATGCCTGACCTGTCCAACCTTGCCAGTATGTTTGGCGGTGTAGGAGGTGCCGGTGGTTCTGGAGGAGGGCTTGACGGCCTGGCAGGACTAATGAACAACCCGCAGATTATGCAAGCAGCACAGCAAATGATGCAAAACCCAGAGGCTCTTAGTGGACTGCTCAATAACCCTAATCTAAGACAAATGGCCCAGAACATGGGACTAGGAGGGGAAAATGGTAACATGGAAGATATTCTCAATAACCCAATGTTGCAGAATCTGGCAAACCAATTCGGAGGCGGGGCAGGAAGGCAATCATAGAGACAGGGGTCCCTGATGGAATCTTTCTAAGCCGTTTTCAAGGAAATGCTTTTGCGTAGTTAGCTTTATGAGCCGACTTTTCGTCGCTTGTTTGAAAACAAACTTGATATAACTTTTTTTAAACGAGTAAAAATTGCTGATCTCGAGGCATATTTCCTCATAACTGTGTTTGATCTCAGCACTCAATTGAACAAACTCGTTCTTGATTGTGTCCAAATCGTTTATAAGCTTACTTGTGTAATCGCGTCGTCTTTTCTCAACAATTCCAATGAGATATGGAGACCCAGAAAAATCGCTTCTAGCCATGAAGTCCAAAGGGTTAACTTGTGTAATAGAATTATCCTTTGTCAATTCATTGATCTGGTTTATATCCAACGGCCCCGCCAGCTGTTTGATTTCCTCCATGGCACTATCTACTCTTTCTCTAGTGTACGAGCCGTCTGCGCCCTCCGTCATCACCTTTTTCTCTATATTTGATATATTCAAGAATTCATCGTAGAGCGATCTCATCTCCGTATACAGGCTCCACCACCTTGAGATTTTCAGAAGTATGAACCTGTCTATACAGCTGATCAATTCACCAGCGGCGTTGCTTAAAAGTTTGATCGACTCTTCAAAAATCTCCTGCTCCGGTTTTCTTTCACACTGACTCATATCCTCATGTAAATGAGCCAAGCACAAAAATAAGTTTAAAGGTATGTGGTCAAGGTTTTTTCCAAGGTCAGCAGTCATCGTGGAGCCTGCAAAGAAATTCGTCATGTTGGTCATGAGGTAACTATAGTCCTTGTTATGTGCGTGGGTCATTATCAGCGCTCTGTAAAGCTTTTCTATGTTTTTCTGAAAACTAGAAAGTTCGTTAAGTGACACTTTGAGAAATGTTTTGAAGTTTCCTGTCTCCTGAGGAGTTAAGTTGCTTTGTCGAAGGTCTTGTAATTTTGAAGCATCTATTGTAGATAATTGTCCATTCCGGTGAGAAATGAAATCCATCTCCTTTAAGGGATTATTAGAGGAGAAAAAGTCCCACACGTAAGGGTGAAGCTCAAAACTTCTGCGAAATATAAGTGCTGTTATAAACACATTCAGATTTAGAAGCTGCTTGTTGATTTTTAACTTGCTCAAATGCTCTACATTTGAGCCATATTCTGTTTCAAAACACTTAGGAAACCACTTCTCTTCAGAGCTCAAGAAACAATTCGGATTGTCGATCTTCAGCATTCGAATCAGCTTCCTGAAATCAGTCAGCGGGCGAACAACAGTTTTCCACTTCGAGGCAGAGGAATTCATGTCTAGCACACGTAAGAAGATGGAGAGTTCTTGGTTGGAATCGTATTTTAATCGTATAGCACCGGCCGATTTGCCGTTGATTACCGGCATAAATCGACTGATGAATGCAGAATCAACTGTTTCCATAATTTCCCTATTGGAAATTTCATTCAAATCAATGGTTGCATTGGGTCTGCTGTCTATACCGGACTCAATTTTTGATTGATCTATCTTGACAAAATCCATGGCAGTCAAGAAATATTGACTATCTGCTTTGAGCAAATCAAGTCTCGGGTCCTTTATTATCCCCTTTATATTTGAGAGTCTATTGTATCGAATAAATTGCATTAGGGCAGTTTGATTATTGGAGTTCATATCATTCAAATTCAAAGAAGGGAAGCGCTTTAGAAAAAAGGCCAAACTCTCGCCATCACGAATAGAATGAACTAGGGTATTATGCTTTCCGTCAACATGATCTCTATAATCAAAAGTCTCATTGTTAAGACGATACCATTTGCAGACTACTTCAATTGCAATCGTAAACATTTGACGATAAGCAGGATGATCATAGCACCTCACAATCGCAAATAAGGGAGTTTGTCGACTATTGTCAACTTGTTTCCAATTAATATATGGACCAAAAGTAGCGAGCAATTCATAGTGGTGCAAAAGAAAATGCCCTAGGTTTCGCTTATCGTTATCAACATTATTGCAGTATTTCGTGATTTCATAATTATGAGCTTGCAAAATCAATCCAGACAGTTCACTGATTACTTTGACATTTTTCATTTGAAGGCTTGCGGTCAGGAGGCTATGTCCTTTTCCACTCCTATCTTCTAAAATATCATCGAGTGTAAAAATGTATTCAAAATCCACCATCATTTTAAATAATTTCCAGTTGTTTTGAAGCACAGACAGAAATAAGCATGACTCACCATCTAATGTTCTGCTTCGTATGCACGAGTCAGGAGGAGCACCGCTTCTGTCAAAATCTATGAGGATATCTTTGATTTCATTTATTTTCTGGTTATCAAATCTTGAATCATTGGCCTTGTTTTCCTCATTGGTGTCCGAAGAGATCGATTTGATCAGTCCCCATAGCCTTGAGTTTTCACCCGAATATCTAATGAGCTGATCCATATTTTGTTCAAGATTTATATATCTCAATATGCCATCAAACGTTGACATCAAATATCCAAGATATCCGCGCTCTATTACCTTTGAGGAATAGGCAAAGCTTCTGATATAGTTGAAATGAGAATTGAGATTTCGCACTTTCGAGTGAGCTATAACCAATACAGTCAATGGTAGTAAAGTGTCAGCGTCAGCTGCAAAGTTGTCTGTTATTCCACATATCGTGGTAGAAGCGGGTGAGGATAAAATTTTGAAGGTATTGATTAATATCTCACATTTATTAACCCAAGAATTAGAAAGCTCCAGTCTTTGAAACTCTGTCACCGCATTCTGAACCCTTCTCTCTAAAACCAGAACTGTTTCTGGATTCTGCGTGTGTTCTTCAGGAAGTCCCACTTGCGTGATGCTCAGATGTTGTAATAGCTCATACATTTTGTTAAGTTTTTTATCTGACAAGTTTTCACTGATGTCAACATAGGAAGACCAGAACTTGTCGTAAGTATTCATTTCAATATAAGAATATATGCTTTTTCGTAGCTCTGCTTCAGAAATATCTTTTTGGATCTGTGAATAAGCCTCTAAAGGTAAAGAAGTCAAAATCGAACTTCCTTCGGATACTGCTTGTGTGAATGCATCGTCCAATCCGTCCAACGACTGCGCCTCCTTGGTTGAAAAATTCTGAAATAAAGCCTTAAATTTCTCTCCGGTCTGAACTGAAATATGTGGGAACCTGGCCATTAAATCGTTGAAAGATGTGACCCCTATTCCGACATCGTCCTGAACCGTGAGACCACTGAGAGCGTCCATGTCTGTCTGCTCGCACATCTCTAACTGGTATCTTGGAAGTCCTCTTTCCTGAGGTATCCCTAGAGGCGATTCCTCCAGATAAAAGACAGGGAAACTCGCCCCTAGGGGGAGATACGGCGTCCAGCACTTGAAAAAGGACTTTGAAAGGATTTTCAACCGAAAAGCGTACTTGAACCCTTTGAAGGATGCAACGATTCCGTTTTTTATTATGAGCTCATGGCCATCTAATGTTCTATATGTCCTTGAGTTGAGTTTCGAGTCAGGCTTGAGACTTATTATATGCGATTTAATGAAATCTGTGTTGTTGCAGAGCTCCTTGTAGGAGGAGTTGGAATCTCTGTCTTTATGCAGTAATAGGAACTTCGTCTCTGGCACAAGAAGGATGAAGTCGGCCGGATGTGTACTGAGGCTCTTCAGTATTGGTCGTAGCTGGGGGGACTCATTGATGTTTTTATTGTTGAACAGCGTGTTGAGAAAGGGATTGGATAGCGGGTGATACTGATAATGGCAACTTGGGCTTTTAGACATATCAGGGGTCACTCTTTGACGGGCGCAGATGCTTCCATCTCAAATAAACGATGCAATCACCTCCCTTACAAACAGCTAATTGGTCTGTGCAAGCGGTCTAGTAGCTGACTGTTGAAACGGGATAAATTGCGAATCTCTTTGAGACGATTCGCTTTTGAAGACACTTGGAGATCCTTTCCACATGCAGCTTAAGGGCAGGATTTTTTTTTTTTTCTTCAGATAACTATAACTATATATATAAAAGTAAGTCTCAATGTAAAGAGAGAGCTTCATGATTGCTTAGCCAACCCCGGCTTTTAACCCCCAAACATAACCATCACAGCCTCAAGACAACATCGGCACGCCTGTGGAGAGCAGTATGGCTAAGGGAAAGAATAAAGATCGCAGTGACAGAGCCCCTGGCGGGACTTCTGGGGCAAAGCACCAGAAGACGTCTCGCCGAAAAGAAGTGAAGTATTCGCAAACTTCCAAGTCCAACTTCCCTACAAAGCTAGCGATGTGGGATTTTGAGCACTGCGACCCGAAGCGATGCAGTGGGAAGAAGCTGGAGAGGTTGGGCCTGATCAAGTGCCTCAGAGTCGGCCAGAAGTTTAATGGTGTCATTGTTTCACCAAATGCCAAAGTCGTTGTATGTCCAAACGATCGAGAGGTGGTGGAGACATGCGGTGCGGCCGTAGTGGATTGCTCATGGGCCAGAGTGAGTGAGGTGCCTTTTAATAAAATTGGCGGCCGTCATGAGAGACTGCTGCCCTACATGTTGGCAGCAAATCCTGTCAACTATGGAAAACCGTTGCGACTCAACTGTGTGGAAGCATTAGCCGCTTGCTTCTGCATAGTAGGGCGCACTGACTGGGCGACAGAGCTTCTCAGTCACTTCTCCTATGGAAGTGCGTTTTTGGCACTTAACAAAGATATTTTCAGAAGGTATTCGAGCTGCACTGACAGTGACTCTGTTCTCCAAGCGGAGCAGCAGTACCTAAGCGAAGTTGAACAGGAAAAGGAGGAGAGAAAGCTGAAGAAAGGTACAGAGGACTACTGGGAAATGGGCAACCCAAACCGCAAATACGAAGAAGAAGAGGATGAGTCCGATGTTGACGAGGAAGATGAAGAGAATGAAGAGGAAGGAGAAGAGAATGAAGAAGATGAAAGTGAGGAAGATAAAGGTGAAGATGATGAAGAGGTTGAAGAGAGTGGTGACGAAGGTCTTTCCGAGTGCAACGAGCAAAACCAAATGAAAATGTATTTTGACAAATTTCATGCCCCAATCAACAGGGCGATAGATATCTCAGCCCTCTCGCTGCATTAGTATAATAAATAATGTTAGATCACTTGTTGATCTGTGCACGCTTCAGCTACCTAAGTCATAGGTATAAAGCCGTAGCTCTACCAGGTTTCCTGGATGTAGCGGTTCTTGTTTTCTAAATCCAACAGGTATTCATGAGCTTGTGCCTCAGTCCATTTGTTCTCCTCGGCTAAAATAGTCTCAATAGTCACTCTAATTTGAATTGGCATTCGTCCAGACGACCCGCATAAATAAAAAATGGCCTTTTTATTGACAAGGAGATCATTAATCAGCGATTTGACCCCATACAGCTTGTCTTGAACATATCCACCTTCATCTCGCGAAAATGAAGTGAAGAGGTGAAGCTTTTGAAGCCTCTCAAGCTCAGTCCAAATATTCCCATAGAGAAAGTCCTTGGCCAACATTCGATGGCCGCAGAATAAATACATTTCTCTGGCATCACCAGATGTATATGAACTTTCAATCAAAGACTTCATTGGTGCTATACCAGTACCTGGGCCCACCATTATCAAAGGCTGTGGCCCAGAGACGGTTTGGAATACCAAATTGCTGCTGTTGATAGAAATAAAAATCTTGTCTCCAGTATTTAGTTCTTTAACCCACCGAGTACATACACCTCTTCTGATTCGTCTTATTATAGTTTTGTACTCAACAATTGCTATGGTCAGCTCCACAATGGAAGTGTTAGGACCAGAAGAAATAGAAAATAGTCGGGGGCGAATCAATGGGAACACTTCTAAAATATACTCTAATGGGATCTGTAACGAAAAGAACTCTTGGATAACTTCTAGAATGGATCTGCGTGGTCTGTTGGCATAATCGTACAACTGTTCAGTTTCTTCGATAGTGCAAAGTTCTTTCAGCTTATCTTTCTCAAGCTCGTCCGAGGCAAAATGCCAAACCGTCATGAAAAAAGATCTCCTTGGAATCGCCATGATATCAAGGTGATAAGTCAGCAAGGACCTCAAAGTCAGGTTTGTAACAAATCCGCCTGCAGCCTTAGGGAGGGTTCCCTCGATGTGGATGGGGAAGTCAGCAATATCTTCCCATTTTTGAATCTTCAACAAAGTCTCAACATCCCTCGGGTCATTGGCGGGGTATATGGACGCCGTATCACCGGGTACATAATTGAGAGTATCTGATAGTGTTTTCATAGAAAAGCGTCTAACGTCCTGAAAGTGGTCAGCTGCTGTTAGTCTCTCATTTGCCACGACCTCCATTGGAATGAGTCTGGCGGCATGGTTTGTTCTCTCGTTATAAGTTTTCTCGGGGTGCGAGAGCGTGTCAACCTTAAAGCTTCCCTGCTCAATCAGTACCCTGTTTGCAGGAAGAAGCAGTTCATTAGGGTCGATAGGAGCTACGTCAGGAGGAAGAGGGATAAGTCGCTTGAGACTTTCTATCAAAGAATTTTTCCAAGCTAGGTAGTACGCCTCCGTTCCCTCAGGGGACTGCTCATCTCCCTCACCTCTTTCATTCAGCTCCTTTGCCCCAAGCTGGAGGAGTCTAGCGTGTATCTTTCGGGCCGCGTGGTTGTATCTGGGGTAGGAGGAGTCCCCCAGCCCGAAGGTAGAGAAGTTCAAGTGATTCAGTAAGTCATGCGGCAGCTTTCGCTTCAGCATAAACTTCCAGAACTTGCTGCCGTTCCGCGGGATCTCGCCCTGACCGGCAGTGGCACAGACCACCACCAATGTATGAATATCCAGCAGCCTTTTGAGATCGAAGTCGTCCAGAGACGAGACCTCCGTGTCTATTCTGAGGTACTTGCACTCACGCCCAAGAAGAACGGCGAAGTCCTCGGCATTCCCTGTCTCGGACCCATACAGGATAGCGACTTTCCTCTCCATGTACCTCATCACACACTCTGAATCCCAGGCTGTTTGATCCTTCTTATCGTACTTGAAAGTCACTTAGTTAGGGTGGTTTCTATAGCTCATTAATCTTGAAGCTTTCCTTATGGGGAAGCGCTTACATTCGCTTGAGCTTCATCAAAAAGAAAAAAATTGCCGTTTTTTAATAATTCGATATTTTTATTTCACACTATGCTTGAAGAGAGAGAAATGGTATATATATACAGGTACGCAGGTGAGTCTGCTTATCACGAAAGTGCGGATCACCTCAGCTCTACTTTATGAAGAGTCTCAAGCGTCGATCTCGATGCCTCATGTAGCTCATTGATCTCGTCGTTGGTCAATGAGCGGTCCATGGACTGATAATTTACCCGGTAGCATTGGGATTTCCGACCGGTCTTTGGGTGAACAAACTCGTCTATCAACTTCACACTTTCCGCAAGGTCTCCGGCGGTGTCTCTCACAATCTCCATGATATCGTTCTCGTGCAATGGTGTAGCCTGGTCGTCCTGCTCCGGAAGCCAAAAAGAGATGTCTCTCGTGGATCCCGGGTACTTTGAGTACGGCTTGAAGATACTAATTGTGTTCTTCTTGAACTGGCCTTCAAATCTACGGTCGTGTGTCCAAAAAAGCCGAATGTCCGGGATCCCAAAAAGAAGCATTGCCAATCTATCCAGCCCAATACCGAAGGCCCATCCAATCGTGTTCTGGAGACCTGAGTTAGTCAGAACAGGCTCTCGAACTACCCCACATCCACAGCACTCGAGCCACTCGCCTTTCCACCACACCTCAATCTCCCATGACGGAGCAGTCCATGGAAAGTAGGCCTCAACCCAACGTACTTTCAAAGGCTCTTGTAGATACGGCTCATTCGAGCCTGCCTCTTTGGCGGCCTTTCTGGCCTCCTCAAATACCTGGTTCACCAGCAGCTCTACAGTTCTCTTGAGGTGCTGAGCTACCAGGTCAGTCTCCTCGTCCGTCATGAAGCTCTGTTTGGGATTCTTCTCAGGATCATACTGAGGGTGAGTGTCCTCAACTATAATGTCCACCTTTGGGATCGAGGCTATATCATCCTTAATTTGTTGTAACAACTCGGAGCCGAACTTGTCCCGGGACCATATTCTGCCGCCCTCCAGTTGGTGAAAAGCAGGATAGTGGGTTCTGTCTATCTCATCCCTTCTGTAGACATCACCAGATATAAAGTATCCGGGAGTCTTGCAGTTGATGAAACATTCATGTTCATGCGCGGAGGTGTGCGTTCTAAGCAGCGTCTCGTGGTTCAAATAGTATGTGTCAGATTTAGATCTACCTGGGTGGTCTGTTGGGAAGCCCAGAAGATCAAAGTTTTCCCGCACTGATACGACTGGCGAAAACTCGCTGTAGAAGGTGTATCCAAGACCTTCGAAACGGGCTTCGATTAGATCTCGCAAGATTCCAATGGGGTGGTTGGAGTTTTTGTGCAGGTTTCTCCCCACCAGGCTGAGTATGCGCGGCGTGGCGTTGGTCCACTCGTCGGTTTTGCACTCTACTCCGTCCACTGTCAGCTCGCGGGAAGCTGCTGCTGTCGCGACGGCCGGGAGGGCACTGTTAGTACCAGGTGTCCGAGCGCTCCTCTGTGTGTGTGTTTATAGCATATACTCACATGCAGTAGAGAGGTATCTCCGCCAAAAGCAGGTCCCCGTCAGCGGGCGAAAAGCGCCCTTAACGAGGCTCATTTCAGCGGCCTGAGGCTTTCAAAAGGACACAGCGTTGTTTGTGGCCCAAGTGTCTGGGTCTCGATCTGACAGAGAGGCCTGTCAAGAAGCCCAAAATGCTGCAAGGAAGTCTGTTTATTCTCCCTTAGATTTGAAAAATCACCACAGTCCCCGGATCTCCATTAACCTCACTACACGCACCGCTCTCTCAAATAGGGAGGGGCGCTTTGTATGGTGGTGGTGCAAACGAGACTTTTTTTATCAAAACGTTACCCGGCCTTTTCCGGAGGAAGTTTATTTGAGGAGAGAGAAGGAGAGAGTGAGAAGACTTGAAAAACCGAGTCCTAACGAAAAGCATCGTTCGCAGGCCCTCGACTGGTTCCAGAGACAAGCAACAAACCCGCTGTTGGGCGCAAAGATGCTGAGACTTGGGTTTCTGAGATCTGGACTGTGCGCGCCGCTGCTGAGACCCAGCCTGAACGGCTCTCGCGAGGGTGTCGCAGGCTCCCTCCTGCTTCTTCTTCCTTCAGGCAAGCGATTCGGACACGAGCTGGCCCCACGGTACAAGGAGCAGAAGAAGAAGCAAAAGGGAAGAGTCACAGTGCGAACAGGTGGCTCAGACAAGGGCACAACGCTCAAGTTCGGCACGTACGGTATGAGACTACGCACGGAAGGGACAAGAATCACAGCTGCCCAACTCAAAGCCGCAGATTCAGTGCTAGTGAGACTCGTGAAGAAGGAGTCCGGCAAGTACTGGAAGAGACTGTGCACTAATGTCGCCGTCTGTGTCAAGGGAAATGCGACGCGTATGGGTAAGGGAAAGGGTGGCTTTGATCACTGGGCGGCTCGTGTTCCAACCGGCAAAGTCGTCTTTGAGGTGGATGGAATGCACCAGCAAACTGCCAAAGACGCACTTAGAAGAACCTGCGAGAAACTGCCAGGTGTATGGGAATTTATTGACAAAGACACGCCCCCAAGACTCAGTTTGAAGTCGGTGAAGCAAACGCCCGCAAAGATCAATTATCTTGAAGAAATGAAGAGTAGCCCATCCAAGAGCTTCCTGAATCTGCAAAAGTCAAAAATGCCAGAGTACAAGGATTACACCAACAGGAAGGGCCATTGAAAAAACGAAGCGAAACATCCAGATAATGAGTACATACTTCACTTTTTTTATTAACTAGGGATCTGTACATATATAGTGATAAAAGCTATCCCTCCAAATCCTTTTCCATAATCACCATAACTTTCGTAATGAACCCCTCGAGGTGAAAAATATCCTTTGATCCCAGGCTCAGCCTTTCGTCAAACATGGATCCGGCAGCCACCATGTTCCTCTTCACCTCGTCTTTGTTTTTGAAAGATCCCGAATCCACAACGTCCCAGAGCTCCGAGGTAAGCATCTTCAGGATCAGTCTTCCCGGGATAGAGTGGGCCAACAGTTCATACAAGACAGATCGGGCTTGCTGCAATCTCGTCACGGATCGATCTTTGTAAATATTGGATGCCAACTCACGAATCACTATTTCCCAGTCGGGAATTATTACGCTTGTCGAAGCAGTTATTGCATCGTTATTCATGTACAGCGCCTCTAACATCATAATGGCCATTCTCAGATTTCTGTCGGAAGCTTCGGTGACGTTTCGGAACACAATCTGTCTTTGGTTTAAGTCAGAGGGAAAGACCTTGTTTGCATGATTCTCGGCTGACAATATTTTGTCAAATACAACGGTCATCTCAGAGACATCAGGAGCTGCAATTCGAATGGACAACGTTCTTGACTTGATCGGGTCAATAATGTTCGAAGTGGAATTAGTTATTAGAATGAGTCTGATGTTTGCAGAAAACTTCTCCATAGTCCGTCTCAATGCGGCCTGTGCGTCTCGAGTAAGAAGTTCTGCTTCATTGATGATAACGACCCTGAACTTCCGCTTGTTCGAGCTTTTGTCATTGCTGTTCCCGTGGAACGCCGTGGAAATAACGTTCGTGAAGTCTATGCTTTCTACCTGGCCTACCTCTTTGAGCAATTCTTGAATTACAACACGATCATTATTCCCCATATCGCTGGGAGTTATCTCCAGATGATGAGGAGAAGAAATCACATTGAACTCAAGCTTACGGTTGGTAGAGGTAGTGAAGGTCTTGAGGTCGACCTTCAGTTTTTCCACGCCTGGTCCATACAATTCGCGGAGAACAGCTAGAACCCTGGTCTTCTTGCCTGCCCCGGATGGACCATACACTAGCAGGTGCGGGAAGTCCCCAGACGAAGCTATTGATCTGAGCCGTTGCGAGATGTCTTCATGATAGTCCAGCTCTTTCAGAGACCGTGGCCGATACTTGTCTGCCCACAAAGACATACTTGATTTTCCCCCGTGTGCACTACCCAGGCTTTCAATGCGCTTGTCAGCAAGGTCCCGGTGCCTTATACAATGCCGGCTATTAGAGGATCAATGCGGACTCGGGCAACACGATCTTAACTTTTGTTAACGCGTCTGTGCAATTTCACCACACACCTTGAATTTTATTTTTCATAACTCATACTGGTTATTATAATAAAAAAAAACTATGCATATAAAGAAAATATTTTTTTTTCTTTTTTTTTATCTTAAATGAAAGAGAAGGCCGATCTTTAAACAGTGCTTGACATGATTGCATGCTCACAACAGCTGATCTGACGTTCTCAGCCAAACTGTTAGACGATTGGGCTTTATGTCTGCTGTAGAGAAAGAGCCGGGCCGTCCAGGCGGCCTGCAAAATAAATGGTGCCACATCTGCCACATCAACCCCTCCAAATACACCTGCCCGCAATGCTTTCGAACGTTCTGCTCGCTGGCTTGCTTCAAGCGACATACAGAGCAGTTCAATTGCTCTGGCAAGTCTGACACATCCATGGGCCACACAAAGTACATTTCGCGCTCTAGTATCGAGAGCTGCGACGTCCAGCGGGACTATCATCTTTTGTCGAAGCTGGGGCGCAACATCGACATAGTGAAGCGAGATTCGTTTCTTAAAAAACTGTCTGGAAACAAGAGAAGCTACAACGATAGGTTTGCCGCCCAAAAGCGCAGGGCGTTTGACGATGAACATAATGTCGTTGTAAGACGTGGCGCTAAGATAAGGCTTCTGCCCGACGGAATGACAAGAAAGCAAAAGAATAAATCAGGATTCGACAACAAAAGAAATAAGTACATGTGGACTATCGAGTGGCTCCTGGTAGATGCAAAGTTCAATGAGCTGGACAGATTTATTGGGTTTAGGAACCCGGAAGACTCGCAACTGGAAAACATAATACCATCTCGCCGCTTTTCTCGCTCTCTCGAAAAGTCCACAGGAGACTCTGAAGACTCTAGTAAGGAAAAGCTTGAAAACAACCCAGAGACTACACGCATGCCTTTAAATTACTTCATCAAGACAGATGAAGGGGACAGAAACACCCTGTTCCGATACCCCCCAACGACTGTTCTATCAGCTGCATTAAAAGATCGCACCTTTATTGAGTTCCCCACAGTGGTGGTTTCGTCTGCCTCAGAGTTCCCCGAAAAAAAAGTGGTTGAGCTAGAGCTTGAAAGACCTGTCGAAAACATAGTCAGTGAATCACAAGCTGAGTTCTTGGCCGACAATGAGCCACCCGAAGAAGGCCCTACATGTCCGACTGAGCCAATATTGGAACTGATACAACCGTCATCCGAATTGAATAATTAAATAGTACACTGAAGAAGGCAGCTATATAATCACATTACTTGTTCTCCTCATCGTAGTATACTTGCACATCCTTAAGAACTTCTAGAAGGCTCTTTGAGGCGTCCACTATTGCCGTCGATTCGTCCGACATTTGTTGTGATAACCCTCGTTTGATTCCGGGCAGATAAACTTCTATCAAAGCTTTTCTTCGATCAGACGGATCTATGCAAGTGAAATTTTGCGGCTCTGCATTAGTTGAATTTGAAGTGCCCTTTTGCTGCTCTGAAACCTCAATGTTATTGAATAACTTGAGGTGACCATAAACATCTGGTCTGTTATGAATCATGTACGACTGTGTGAAGGGGTGTATCTGAGGGGAGCTAACAGAGACACCTCCCTGTTCGGATCTGGAGACGTCTCTTCCATTATCAAGGCAGCCTGATTGAATTACCTTTTTCAAGATCGCCAACTGGGCCATCTTTCTTGCCGTCCTTGTTGCGGAAGTCTTTCCGCTGTTCATTGATGCGCTTGCATTAGTAATGAGCAAGCCTTTCATTTTCGACTCTTCTTTTGCCTGCACAAATAAGCCCCAGTTTAGGAGCTGCATGATGTTCCTTATTATTTTCTGCCAATTAGACTGGATAATACGGTCAGTTAGTTCTGTTGACGGGCTATTCAGAAGCACAGAAAGAAACTCGACACTGTCGTGCTTTATAGATTGGTCAATATGAGTCATCGAGGATAACACAAAGAGAATTAGCGAATTTTGGTGCAAGACCACAATGGACGGCATTATAACGCAAATGCGTTCAAGCAGAGACGCTGCTGCTTCCCTAACGCTTCTTGACTGATCCAAAACTAAGGGTTTTAGTTTTGTGAGTAAGTCTTCAAAGGGAAATTTGGAAGGTTCTCTTTCAATGTCCTTTGTCAACTGTAGTACCACCTCCTTACGCGTATCTTCTGAGTGGTGCTTCAGCAGTGAGAGCTTGTTTGTAATGCTCTCATAGTACGAACTGTGCGTGAGCTGCTGCTTCAGCTGGATAGACTTGGTCTGAAACGAGGTATCGGTAGAGTTGAGAGCAGCCTGCTTACCCTTTCCGACCTTCAGCTTTTGCTTTTTGAAGTCTTTCTGACTCTCCTTCTTCTTCCTTTTGGAGCCCATCTCGGACTGCTGGCTTCGTCTGTCCGATCAGGATTCTCTTGTGTTAGTTTCTCTTTGATCTAGTGAAATTAAAGTGAAAAATATTTTTTCTCTTTCCCTCCTTTTTTATTATTGATTTTTTTTGTGCCTGTTTTGGTGATCATTTCACCCTGCGAAGAAGAACGCTGTGTACTCAAATGAGGAGCCCATCAACGTCGCATCCAGCCAGGCAGCATACCATCATCTTGCAAAGGAAGGAATAATGGCATACGCCTGGAAGGCAAGATGGAGAGGTTCAGGATGCTATCATTGAAAGACTCGCTAGGCGACGAAGACATGGCGCTATCTCAACTCTCACTAGAGGATCAAATGCAGATCGACAGCATTGACGAGGACATTCAGCAGGAGGACATTTCAATGGAAGACTGCCCTCCTTTGTTGCAGGCTCAGGGGGGTTATTCCACAGGCTTCACGGAAAGCGAGTTCTTGCCCGAAACTGGAGTGGACAATAACTGTGGCTCAAACTGTAAGGTCAGACGCAATTCCTCCACCACCACCACCACCACCACGCAGCAGCCGTTGCTGATGGAATCATTTAGTGACGTTTTTAGTCCTACAAATTTAGGTGCCAAAATGGCAACAATTTCAAGCACACCGCAAGAGACAAACGTCTTGGTAGAAGAGCCCGACGATTACCTGGAAATAGATCTATCACAGCACGCCCCTTCAAGCCAACTATCAAACACAGATAATGGGCCGGCCTACCACTTGTCGATCCATCATCACTATTACCCGCCCGATTCACGTACTATCACAAATGACAAACGCAGCAACCAGAAGGCAGTCGCTCTGCCCAGCCCCTGGTGGGAGGACTCGCTGCCTAGCTCTAGAAGACTCTACTTGATTTCGTCTTACTTCCAGTTAATTATAAACGCCCTTGCCAGCGTATTTGCACTCAAGTCAGCCTACGATATTGTCCAAACGATCAAGTCTGATGTGAAAATGAGCCTTGGGAGGCAGGTAAGCCAGCTGTTGTTTGAGAGCGAGAGATGTCGACGGCAGTATGTCGAAAACAAGTGCAGCCCAGGGACAGTGGCGCCTGCTCTGACCGCGGCGTGTGCTGAATGGGAGCGATGTATGAATCGCGATCCGTATATCGCTACTTCGTACTCGCGCCTGAGCGCAGAGGTGTTAGGGTCGCTGATCAATGGCCTTCTGGAGCCGCTTCGGTTACGCAATGTTTTCTTACTGGCGGTTATCGCGGTTCTGATTTACGCTGTCAACGTTAGTTGCGGGTTCCTGCGCGCAAAGAGTTACTATGGCTGGGATCAGACAATGCGGCAGGCTTCGGCCACTGTTGAGGCACCGAAGCTGGGGACGTCGAGCAAGGGTCTGCCCAAGCTTCTCGAAGGGTGAGCTGTGCTCGACACATTTCCCGATTGAGTAGCCGCGCCAGGTACCGCCAAACGTCACACGTAGACCGGGAGATGATCATCTCACTCTGGGCGATGGTCATCTCGTTCCGGCTCTGGCAACTCTGTTCAACCTGTGCTTGGCCTTCTCGATTTGTGCCGGCAGTGAGTCCAGCCTCCTCTGCAATAGTATGTGAATTTTCGACAGGCAGATCGCTTGATAAATCAGGCGCGAGGTGTGTATCCGTTGCGTATTCTTCTGCTGATCTGGGGAAGGGGAGCAGGCCGGGGTTTTTGCGAGCTCAAGAGGCGCTCGCAAAGAAGGGCGAGCCAGCCGCCAGGCGGTAGAAGACCTGATCTGTTCAGACAGAGAGAGAACGAGGCGGGCGTACGTATAGCTCCATCAAGAAGTTCATCAGTACCGGCAGTTTGGTGCCCAGGAGGACAGGATTTTTTTTTATTTTTTCAAGAGAGTGAGAGATGGCTGGCTTTATCATGTGCCGAGATCTGTATTGTGCATGAAAATCACAATACGATCGCGATGGCGCAAATACCATCCTCCCAGAATCGATGCCCAATGTGACCAGTATATATAAACGTTTGAATCAGATGGTTCCCCTAGACTCTGCTGCGTTGCAAGAATATGACTGGTAGAGCATTCCTGTGCAGTTGCAACCCAATCCATCATGTTCTGGAAAGTTGTACTACCTGCAGTTCTTTTATCAAGCTCCGTCCTTGGAGAAGAGAGTTGCATCATCAACTACCACACAGTCACGACCACCGAGTATGTCTATCTGAGTGCTACCGAGACGGCGTCACTGTCTACAGCGTCTTCTGAGACCGCAACCACGACAGAAACAAGCTGGTCAACAACGTTATCTGAGCAGGTCTCCACTACGACATCATCATCATCAACTGTGAACCCAGAGACCACTATAACTCTCCTTGGTGAAAGCGAGTTTATACAGCCAACTCCTGCTACTACATCTTCAACGGAGTCTACTCCGCTAACGGTAGAGAAATCAACATCCACATCCACGACATCCACGACATCCACTCCATCTCCTACATCTACCGCCACCAGTACATCCTCCACATCTACTGCGTCTAGCACGTCTTCCACATCCTCCACATCTACATCTTCTACATCTACTACATCATCCACGTCCACTTCTTCTACATCTACGACACCTACTCCATCCCCTACATCCACTACATCTAGCACATCCTCCACATCTACTACGTCGAGCACGTCTACCACGTCTACCACATCTTCCACATCTACTACGTCGAGCACGTCCACCACATCCTCCACGTCAACATCCCCAGCATTTACTACATCGTCCACATCCTCCACATCCACCTCTGCCACATCCACCTCTACCACGTCTACGTCCTCTACCCCCACTACATCCACTTCTGCTCCCACCACACTAGTGACTTCCACAACTACATCATCCACCGCGGATACTACGACTTCTTCCACAGCATCATCATCCGCTAGCTCCCCATTTGAGCAAATATATCTCAATAAGCATAACGCATACAGAGCATTGCATGAAGACACACCAGACTTGACTTGGGACAGCGACCTTGCCACTGTCGCGCAAGCGTATGCAGATGACTACCAATGCACAGGCACGCTAACTCATTCTGGTAGTGGGTACGGCGAGAACTTGGCCCTTGGTTATGACTTCGAGTCTGCGGGCGCTGTGACGGCCTGGTACGATGAGATTAGTGAATACAATTACAGCAACCCCGGCTACTCGGAGGACACAGGACACTTCACGCAGTTAGTTTGGAAATCATCCACAAAACTAGGATGCGGTTACAAGTATTGCGATTCATACTACGGATACTACATTGTCTGTGAATACAGTCCGGAAGGGAACATCATTCTGGAATCTGACCCTGCCTACTACTTTGAAGAAAACGTGTTGCCCCTCAAGTCAAGTGAGTAGAGAGCCACAAATCCAAAGACATCATAAACTTATAGTTTTTTGTACGAACAACAGACATTTTTGCGCCTTGAATCTTGCGATCCTAACTCTAAAAAAACGGTTTCACTTTCACCATGTCAACTCAATGCTCCCTGTGCAGTCTCACATACTGTGTTGTCTCCAAGCACGGTTCAAAAGCACCATACTGGAATATATCACCCAAGTACAACAAACATCTTGTCATAAATGGTGCACGGGTTTTATGCTTTGCCGAGCGTCGGAAAAGGTTTTTTTTCTTTTTCTTTTTGGCCTAGTACCTTCTATATGTAAGGCAATAAAGCAAGCTATATATATAATAAATGACGTCTATAGTACTGTTTGGAAAGAGAGCGGCAGTTTACAGCATAGTACTAGTCTGTTTGGAAGCCATAGTATTTCACATAGTATACCAGATCTAGCCATACAGGGACCGATTTAAGGCTTCGCATTCCTTTGACAGGAGTTCACGAAAGGGAGCAGCTCTATTTTCTATCCAACAATGCTTGCAAACACAGCTTCAAAGCTGCGGCCAGCAGGACTACGCTTATGGCCGCAGTGGAGACCGCAAATGAGATTCATGACTTTACAGACAATCAGTACTCCTAATGAAAATGCGCTCAAGTTCTTATCGAGAGACCATAAATTCCTTCCTGAAGGTTTAGCCAGTGCGGTGGAGGTTGACGATCTTCCTGATGCGTCTCACAAGTCACCACTTGCCGAACAGCTCTTCAAGCTGAATGGAGTTAAATCTCTTCTTATAGGTCCTGATTTCATCACTGTGAATAAGGTAGACCCTTCTCTTTCGAACTATAACCCCGAACTTAACTGGCCTGTGCTATCAAACAAAATTATAAACGTTGTGACAAATTCAATTGACTCTAAGATCCCTGTACTGACGGAGGAGTACAAGGAGGAGCTCACCAAGAGACTCGATGAGCTCCAGGATGACGATGACGATATCACATATGAAATCAAAGAATTGATAAACACGAGAATTAGACCAGCTATCCAGGACGACGGCGGTGACATCCATTTCCGGTCTTTCGATCCGGAGTCTGGAATTGTCTATATCAAGCTTCAAGGGGCTTGTAAGTCGTGCTCTTTAAGCGAAGACACTCTGAAGAATGGAATTGAGAGCATGCTGAAACATTACATCGAAGAGGTGGAAGAAGTTAAGGCGGTATTGGATCCTGAAGAGGAGATCGCTCTCCAGGAGTTTGAAAAGCTGGAGAGAAAGCTGAAACAGCAACGAAGCGCTTAGTTGCACAGCGATCGCATAAAATAGTTGTGGTGCGGCTTCGATATGTAGCTGTCTATCACCTATTCAAATTATATTATTCTCACCTTTCATAGCACGCAATGTATTCATTCAATACTTTTGACAGGAGGCAGCTCGCCGAGTTGCTTTGCGTAGCTGTCCACTCGCTTGGCGAGCTGGAAGTCCAGCTTAGAGAGTCCTCCTACGTCGTGAGTAGAAAGCTGAATTTCCACTTGATTGTATACGGTGGTAATTTTTGGATGATGCCCCAGGAGGTGAGATCTGAGTGCCACTTTTGTCAAGAATGCCCACGTGTCTTCGAAAGATTTGAACTTGAGGCTTCGTGAGAGCGTATCTGCTGCGTTCACCGAGGTAAGATGCCATATTCCCGTTTTCGGCCCTCCGTTTGCGGACACCAGCCCCTCAAGGCCCAATTGGATCTCCCTCAAAGTGAGTTTGAGAAGCTTCTGGGATACCATCTCAGCGTGATAGGCGACCTGCAAACAGTGACACCATTGGGACAGGGACTGTTCAGTGATTATATCATCTTGGAGTAGCTTCACCCCCCCCAGCCCCCCCTACAAATTCTGTCTAAAAAATAAAAATCCTGACACGCAGGAAAAAAACACACATAGTGAATCGTTAATCAGCGAGTGTGGTTGTGTCTTCGAGGGCAGATAGGCCGGTTTGCAGAAAACAAGTCGGGCGCCACATGGCTATGGATTGCGTATGGAGTTGTAGAATGATACAGTGATGGCATCTGCGATATATATCCTCGACCAGGAGCTGAATATATTGATACAGCGACAGTATAAATATGATGTTAACGATAGAGTGATTGTGGACTATTTCAAGCAAGCGATCACGGGCCCACGAAAAGCTGCACGTGGGCCAGTGGTGGAGAATAACGGACTGCATTTCATATATCTACAGTACGACGAGATATATTTGATGGCACCAGCTTTCGATGATGTCAACGTGATTTGTCTAGTGACTTTCCTTTCGAAGCTGGGCAACTTGCTGACTCAATATTTTCATACACAACAAACCATTATATCCGAGTTTGCTGAAAGCACAAATGATGAGGCAGTTGATAGGAGCAATAAACTGATCAACAGTGACATAATCCAAGATAACTATATTCTCATATATCAGCTCTTTGATGAAGCAATGGATTTCGGCATTCCACAGCTGACTGAATACAGTATTCTGAAGGAATACATCAAGACTGCTGATCCAGCGGCGGAGAAGTCGGGCAAGCAGGGAAAGAGACACGCTACTGAAGATGACAAAGAGCCTGAAATAAATTACAGCATTCCAAGAACTTCGACCAACAAAGTTTCTTGGCGACCAAAGGGAATCTTTTACAAAAAGAACGAGTTCTTCATGAATTTCACTGAACGGCTCAAGTTCAAATACAGCTATAAGGAACATAGAATCATCAGCAATGTTATAGTGGGGGAGATAGCTTGCAAGAGCTACTTGAGTGGAATGCCGATTTTGAAGCTTGGTCTCAATGAAGACTTTGAAGAGCAACAAATCGAGAGAGGATCCTCAACAGACCTCCAGTCTTCTTCATCGCCTGTGCGTAAGACCAGTGTTTTTAGCAACCTCAGCCTTCATCAGTGTGTTATACTGGACCAGGTTAACAAGAGATCAATAACTTTTCTGCCGCCAGACGGATCATTCAATTTGCTGTCATACAACATAATTAATACGCGCAATTTACAACCAATGCTCTTCATTGAACCCAAATATCGATTGTACAAAAAACGTGGCATCTACCGACTCAGAATCAAACTTAATATAAACACTAATATCAAAAAGCGACACTCCATGCGAAACGTCAAAGTCAGCATTCCGTTAGTTGTGCCTGTAAAGAATTTGAGAATTGACTACAACAAGGCGCTGAAGTTCCGGACCCGAATGGGTTCTGTCGTACATAACTTGGACAGAGATACAATAACATGGCAGATACATAAGCTGGATGGTTCATCAGAGGGAGAAATGGCCAGTGAATTTGAGTTGATACATATTTCAGAACTCCACCGCAACCATCAGGAAAACCTCTATCACAACAGACAGGATAAAAACGATTTGATATATTTTGAGTTGAACCAAGAGCTGAACCGCATCAAGTGCGGGGAGCAAGAGGGAAAGATGATAAAGACGAGTTCCACAATGAAGACCGATGCGCGGTCTCTCAAAGTGATTGTTGCTGAGTTTGAGCTCAACTCTACACTCTATAGCGACATAAAGGTGAACTATCTAAAGATAGATGAGCCTGATTTCAAGTTTCAGAGCTTCCCATGGATTAAATATTCCGTGATATGCAAGGATGATGACTACAGCTTCCACCTTTGCGATGAACAGTTCTCGATTGATCTTGACTCCGCGGAGCGACTAGAAGTCGAAAAAGAAGTTACTTTTGAAGAGAACGAACCTCGCGCGGAGCACGATGGGTCTACGCAGAGCGAGACGACAGTGCGGCAAGAGCAAGACCAGGCACTTGCAGTGCCACAGCCGGAGGCTGGCGGAGCATTGCACAGAAGAATGAGGCAGCTGTCTTTTGACGAGTACATGCTTGAGGACGAGCTGCTGAACACGGACGGCACGCATGCCGCCGCCACTGACGATACCGCTACACAACGTGCGCCTTCTGAAGACGCCGAGGAGGCTGATTTATATGAGGCCATCACGGACGGTGAGGCCACGGATGTGGGTGTATAGCTTCTTGCAGCTGTGTAAATGTCGAGGAGGTCTCCTGTCCCCCTCTTTTATAGAGTACTCTCATTCCTCTATGAGATTTTTATATGGGTGGTAAAAGAAAGC
Organism: Ogataea maris; assembly: GCA_030557505.1. Lineage (NCBI taxonomy): Eukaryota > Fungi > Ascomycota > Pichiomycetes > Pichiales > Pichiaceae > Ogataea > Ogataea maris. The sequence continues at coordinate 45,067 of JAKTPG010000030.1, forward strand.
GTGCGCGGTGGAAAAAAAAAAAGAAAAACAAAGCCTGTATCCTAACCAAGGTCGCCGTTACCAAACCGCTTACTGTGCCAACGTGCAAGCGTATTGGCTATACAGGCTCTGATAAGAGTGCATAGTGTGGGACTGTAGTGTACATTTGACTGGCCGTCTGAGACACCGACTGCGCTGTTGGAAATGGTGAAGCTAAAGGGCCACACCCTGGATCTGGGATATCCTTTGTACGGGGCCAAGTTTGTGAACAACAAAACTTTGATCGTCGCCGGAGGGGGCGGAGAGGGCAACAATGGCATCCCCAACAAGATGACGGCTCTGATCGTCCAGCCTGAGAACCAGAAAAAACCGCTCAAGAGGTTCCGGGAGCTGGTCTTGAATGAGAAAGAGGACTGCCCCATGTCCTTGGATGTCAACAACGGCTTGATATTGGTTGGCATCAACGAAAACTCGGATTCCGTGAAGAAGGGCATCAACAAGCACCTGAGGAAGTTCAAGTTCCACAACGAACATTTGAAATTTGTTGAGAGCTGCCAGATCCACCCGGGAAGCAACACTCAACACTACCAGAAACTCACTTACCTGACGAAGGATGGGACCCTAGGCGCGATTGCCATGAGTGACGAACCATCTTCCATTTATATTATCGACACCTCAGATGACCTTGAGGAGAGGTTCAAAATAGTGACCACAGGCGATGTGAAGGACATAAGCATATCTCCAGATGGCAAGATGATGTGCTACATAACTTCGTCTCACTTTGAAGCAGTATCCACAATCACGGGCAGATCGGTCTTCAAGACACAGATCAAATTCAACATGTCCAAAATAGATTTCCGCGATAACAATATTGTGGTGATTGCGGGCTCAAATTCAAATGGAATAGTGGTTGGCGAGTTCAATGTTGCCAAATCAGCCGTGACAAAGACCTCGGTCGTGGCCAAGAACTTGAAGGGAGTTACGTCCATGGAGGTGAATTCTGAAAATGGACTGATTGCCATTGCGGGATCGGACTGTTCCATTCTTTTGGTAAGACTCAAAGACCTGAAGCTTCTAAAAAAGATAGATAAGGTGCACAACTTCGCCATCACAAAGATTACTTTCTCTGAAGATGGGCAGTATCTTGTTTCTGTTTCTGCAGCAAACACCGTCAACGTCCTTGTTATACCTCCAAACTTTTCCAACTCCAAGTCAATTCTGGTTTCACTTTTGCAGATTATCATGTCTGCTGTGCTAGCTCTCGCTATTGCTATATTGGCTCAGTACCTTTACTCAAATGGATATATTGACAAGGTTCAGGAGAAAGCAATTGCTTACTACCAGTCCAGAAGTGGCCAATCTGGCTCTCCAAACTTCACCATACAACCAATAGATGAAAGCGAGATATTCCCTCAAGGCCCACCTAGTACCACTACTTACTTGCCTCAGGATGCCACCATCAAGGAGGATTTTATAAACATTCAGGAAGTGAGCTCGAGACCATCAATCACTGAAACATCTGAGAGCATCGTAATTACTTCTTCTGCAGTGCAAGAAGAAGGGTCTACAGCAAGCGTTACACAAAGGTCTATTGAATCCAATTCATCTCCTGATTCGGAGCCGAGGACTCAAGAAGAGGAACCTGACCACAGAATCGACGCCGTAGTCGAGAAAAACCTAACCTCCGCTGAACCTGTATCCACAAGCCTTGAAATTAAATCAGTTTTGCCAACTTTGACAGAGGCGATACCCTCAAGTGAACAGTCAACTGTTGTGGAGGAAGCGACTACAAAACAGGACGTAAGCTCCACTTTGAAGTCTGAATCATCTGACTTACCGATAATATTAGAGACAACCAAAGCAAGTGATATAAAAGCACCAGATGTTGAGGTAGAGAAAGAATCGATAAAGGAGGCCTTGAAGACCACAGAGACGAGCCTCAGTTCTTCTTCCAACCCTATTTCTGCTTCAATCACTTCAGAGACAAGTTCAAACCTTGGTAGTGCGGTAGTCAATGATGATATCTCCACAAGCGATGAATATTCGCAAATGGTTGAGACGACGGCACTTGAGCTGGAAGAATCTTCAAAAGAAACTTTGTCAACCAAAGAACTACCACAGCAGACGGAGACATCTACTGATCCTACTTCGACGACAACTTATTCTACAGCAAACGAAGTCACCACTTTATCGGACATGGATGACTTTGCGAACTCTTCCGTAGAGGCAGAGACGTCCACAAATTCAAATTCAGATGCAGTTTTAAGTACCGGTCAAGTCCCCACGGTCTCAGTCGTCAAAGAGCAAACTGGAACGGAGCTGCAAGAAACTTCGGAGATTGAAGCAACAGGAGCAGGGGTTGCTGCGGAAAACCGGATGACGGTGGAGGTGGAGCCAAGCTTAGAAGAGAGCGGGGAGGTTGTTTTGGAGGATGAGGGCAAAGCCGAGGAAAATACTGAAATTGCGAAAGAGGACGGAACTGAAGTGAGTGAAGTTGAAGCGAATCAGGCCGGAGAGAATGTAGTTGAGGAAGAGAATCCAACTGAGGATGTGGGTGAAGTTGAGGAGGCGGTATCGACCGAGACCAAAGTAGAAACCAAGACAGAGACTAAAGTTGAAACGAAAGTGGAGACCATGACAAAAGTGGTGCAGGAGCGAGTGACTGTTACTGAGAAAGTTGTGTATACACTGACTACAGAGAGTGCGTCATCACAAGACATGACTTTAGAAGCATGAGGTGAGGTTTTTATACATTTGATGTAATGAACAGAAACTTGGAACTAGAAAAACAACAAATGCAGAGCCTCGTACATCGGTGAACAAAGCAGTAACTCATAATTCGCCGGCCTTCTTGCTGTTGCAGGCGACGATTTTGAACTTGTCGACATTGATTGTTTCGTTGTCGTCGAATTTCACGTTGACGTCCTTTATGACGAAGGTCCAAACGTCATCGCAGAATCTGTAGGTGTGCAGGTGGCCCTTGAATGTGAGTTTCGACTTGACCAGGTCGCGCAAGTTATCGGACGTCACTCTGTCGAAGTTGGAGAGCACCTTCATGGCCAGCTGGGGCTGGATGCGCTGGTCTACGATGAGCGAGTCGAGCGCGTCTGCCAGAGACGTTCCGATTCTGTAGCGGCCGGGACGGCTGTTAGTGTCCGGCCTCCTTGCGGATGCGACGGCGAGGGAAGAGGGGCCGTGGTGCAGGCGGCTGCACTGTTCACTTACGTGCTCCTTCTGTAGAACTCATAGTACGAAGGACCGTTCATTGCCGGGCTGGACTGGTTGCCTGCGCGACTCTGTCCACGACGTCCCGCGAAGGGCTTATTAATGTGCAGTGTATTAGATGCGTGCGAGTGTTGTAATTACTTTTCTGAGACGGGGAACATTACGGGCAAAAAGAAGAGAGAGAAAAAAAAAGTTCTTTATAATTAACTAGTAACGACGACTCAGTATGAAGCTGGAAGGGTATGACCGCAAGCTGAGCACGCGGAACAGCATCCACTGCGCGAGCCGGCAACGTCCCACACAGACACCCCACATAGACACTCACAGACACAGCCAACGCCGCTGCAGCACCAGAAAGACAGCGTGCTGACTCACAAGCTCCGCCGCGCGAGAGAGCACTTCGCTCTCACCCTATACACAACAGCAGAGCTCGCCCCCGCCAACAGCGAACAGGGGCACGATGGCCGTCATCTACTACCGCTTCCTTTCCCAGCGGAAGGACCAGATATCCAATATAAAGTTTGACGGGACAGGGATGACCGTCTTTGAGCTCAAGCGCGACATCATCTACGCCAACAAACTGCTGAACGCGACAGACACAGACCTGTATTTGTACCACGCCGAGGACTCAGACAAGGAGTACACCGACGACAACGAGGTGATCCAGCGGTCAACGACGGTGCTGGTGAGACGCACGTACGCGGGCAAGAAGGGCCGCGGGAACATCGCGCGGTACATCAGTGGAAAGCCCCGTCTCGCGAGAACACAGCCGGTGCCCTCCTCGTACAACATGGAGTCTGCCATCCCGACCGCTCCAGTGGCAGGCTCGGGAGGCAGCGAGGAAGACATGATCAAGCAGATGTTCAATCAGCAGGATGACCAGTGGAGTCAGCAACAGGCCATCATGGCCACAGCACAGAGAGTCGACACCTATAGACCGAACAATAAGCTGGACGAGACCATCCCGGACTACTATATCTGCTACAAGTGCGGAGAGAAGGGCAAGCATCACATCAGGAACTGTCCAAAGAACAACGACCCTAACTGGGAGGGCATAAGAATAAAGAAAACTACAGGTATTCCAAAGTCTCATCTGAAAACAATAGACGATCCATCGCAGATTCTAAATGATCCAAACCAGAACTATATGGTGAACGAAGAGGGCAAGTACGTTGTTGCTGTTGCTGATACAAAGGCCTGGCAGAAGTACCAGCAGACGCAAGAGGCAAAGAAAGAGGAGGACGACATTGAGGTTGATGACCCTGAGCTCAGAGATCCTGACACCAAAAAAATATGGAGAGACCCTGTACGCACTAAATGTTGCAACAGACTATATTCTCGCCATATCATCGAGGATTTACTTCTGGACTCAGATTTTAAATGCCCTAACTGCGGCCAAGAGGACGTTTACTTGGACAGTTTAGAAGAGGACAAGGAGCTTAACGCCAAGGTGAAGGCATACCTTGCTACACATAAACGCAAGGCCACAGACAACAATAATGATCCAAACAAAAGACCGCAGATCCAGCCTATCGCGCCTATGATGCCTCTTCCGCCTAACATGATGCCATTTCTGCCATTCCCACCCGCTATGCCTACTCCAATGAATATGGCCAATGTTAGAACTTCTAACAATGGGCAACATTAAGCACAGGCGAGAGGTCGCTAATGTTTAAGTCCTGAGCTGTAAGATACCACTGCCCATTTTCCGCTTGCACACCAAAGCTCACCAAATTCGTTGCCTAAACTTTTCCAGTAGGCACAGAGCTCCTCCTCTTTTCCTTCTGGAAGCCCGACACAGACATCCGCTTTACATGTTCTCAAAGACAATATGGGGATACCGGAGCTGGCCAGTGGGCCGATCGCTACTTCAAATGGAGTTGTCTTTGGCCAATGTCTGTCTCCAGTTAATTTTCTATAGTTCAAATCTCCTTTAATTATGACCAGAGTTGAATCTTGGAAGTACTTCCAGAGCTTGGCACCGTCGTATCTATTCTCTGTAGCGCTAATATTCCAGTAATCTAAGTCTATTGTCCAAAACTCAGACTCTGTGAGCTCAAACTGTCCGCTCTTTCTGTAGGCCTCTATTGAGTCTACAAAGTTGTGTCTTTCTGCCTTATGTTCAGTGAACATACTTTCATCTGTGAGATCCTTGATCAATAAGAAGTAGTCCTTGATCATGGTATCGCTGACCATCCACGGCCGACACTTGCAGTGCAAAACAATCTTGTCTGCGATTTTGCAATCGAGCAGGAACAGTGCCAGAATGATGTCTGTATAAACCTCAAAGCCGGCATTGTCCAGCACTATGTCGACCCTCTTTTCCTTGGAGCTAGGCGAGGTGAGCTTTTCCCACGCCTCCGGAAGGTTGTTCAAAAGGATATTTTGCGCCGCGTTAGCTCTCGCTTCGCTTCCCTGCCGTGATTTGATATCCTCGAGCGAGGCGTTGGCCAACAAGGAAAGGTCAGTGGCATTCCCCCACAGCGAAATGTCTGCAAATTCCTCAAAAAAAAGCCTCAGAGTCTCAGGGTCTAGATGCGAGACGCCCCTGTTAGCTATCTGCTCCTTTAGCGTTTTGTACTGCGCAGCGAGCTCATAGACTCCCTGCGCAGAGGACTCAAAGCTTTCTCTCTTGAGAGTGTTGAAAATATCAAAGTCCTGCCACTGGGTGTTCTTCTTGATACCCATGTCAAGCAGTCTGTAGAGATAGCATTCGCAGAACAGCCATGGTCCTGTGAGCCAGGCCACTTTCCCCAGCTTGGCTAGTGTTTCGTCGTAGGAATCCAGACCCGGAATTGCGCTGTAGCGGAACTGTTGCAGCTCGGCGTTGTTCTCCATTGCCTTGAGCAGGTCCTCTATAAAGGCAACAATGCCGTCTCCCTGCTGCTTCTTCAAACCGTCCGTCGACCCAGCCGTCTCAAGCTTGACATCCGCGATAGCCCGGGTGAGAATCTTGGGCCATCTTGATCTTGCTGTGGAGAAACCAAAAGACTTTGGGTCGTTGTTCTTGTACGTTGGAGGAAGCTCTGATGAAGCAGACATGATTGTGTACACCGGCAGACGAGACTGGCTCAAAGCTCAGGTACAGTAATCTGATAACCCAAGAGCGGCTACGGGGCGAGTGAGCGGGCGGGCAGAGAAGCAAGGAACTTATCATAACTTAGAGGGGAGGAGAGGGAAGGCTTTTTTTGGAATTTTTACAAGGGTAAGAGATCTCTGGCCGCGCGCAGGTGTCGGTCTGGTTTTGGTTAAGACACAATCACAGGATTTACAACGAGGGTGTAGTGCTGGCAGACGTTCTATAGGTTGAGTGTGCGACAGTCAAACAGCTGACGGGGGAACCAGACAGCGCGGGGCACGGGTGGCGGCCTCAAGCAGCACCGGCTGTCCCGCCATTGAGCGTCTTGAAGGTCTCTTGCGCCCCACTGCGCACTATCCGGTTCCCGTCCGTATCGTTATCCAGTGGTACAAATTTGTTCTCCATGCGCTGCTGCTTCCAAAAGAGACTCTCAGAGCCGCCGAGAGCACCAATGCGCATCGTAGCCAGCAGGTTGCGCGCCGCGTTTGAGTGCTCATAAACCGCCCCGTTGAACGCGGTCGTAGCATCCTTCCCATGGGCGGCCCTGATAAGCGGCAGTCCTCCAGGGTGATCCTTGGCGAAGGGAGTGACATCGTGGATGATCCCCGAGACTACCACCAGATACCGCCCTTTCGTGCTCGCCGAGAGCTGGCGGAACTTCTCGGGAGAGAAAACAGGCAGCCGCTCGATCGGTATACCCCAATTCAGTTGCGATCTTTTGTTGTCAATTAGCTTCTGCTGCTGCTGCACGTAGGATTTCTGAACCATAGACGTAGATGCACATCTCAGCCCAGAGACTAAGCCTGTGGCGGCAAGGACCTGCAAAAGCCACTTTGTGGGGTCGAACGAGAGCCACTCGGGTCCGTTTCTATAGTCCATTGCAAATTCATGATGAAAATTAAGGTTCCCCTCTCCCAGAGTAATGAGATTGACAAGGATATTATTTCTAGGAGACTTGGCGTCGTTGTAAGGCCTGGTGCCTACAATGTGGCCTAAAGAGTTGATGCTGAATAATGCATGCTGAACCATGGCGACCTTCATAAATCCGCCGTAGAACAAACCGCCAAGATAGTCGTCCCAAAACCAGCCACAGATGACGCTGGGCAGCACGAGTCCGACCAGCAAAAATAAGCCAAAGTAGTTTTCAGACTGCCACTGCACAACTTCTTCAAAGGGCAGCTTGTCCATGTTGCACTGCCTTATAGCCGTCGTGACGCTGGGTCTGGGTATGAGAATCAGCCACTCAATGTGGCTAAAAAGAAATCCTCGGCGGATGCTGTGCGGGTCTCTGTCGACAGTGTCACAGTAGCGATAGTGGGCTCTGTGCGTGGAGCACCAGTTTCTTGCAGACGTTATGCCGCCGCCACAACAGAGAGTGGCCAGTGCGAACACAAAGTTCTTATTATTAATTGAGAACGAGCCGTGGCTCCAGTATCTGTGGTATAAAACGTTGATTGACAACACTGTCACCAGGAAGTTGAACATGGCAAAATAGAGTGTCTTGCTCGTTGGCTTTGGTTGATAGAGCAGCCCGCACACGGCCCCGGCCAAGGGGATCAACACGATTATCGCGAAGTTCCTCCACTGGATATGCTTGTACCAATTTCGGAAGGTCCAGGAGCGCTCTGAGACATGTCGACGTATCAGCGTTGAAGCCTTACTGCTTTTCTGGACCTTGTGCACCGTCCTGGTTCGCGCTGTCACCGCCCAGACGGATTCCTTAGCTCTGTCAGCTTTGATCTCATCGTCAGATGCATAGCTCTCTGCGCCTGTTTTCAAATTGTATTTTAAGAGCTCATCTTCCGGATACTCGGCTTCCGGTACAGACATGTCCGCAAAGTGGTGCAGTAAATAGCAGCCGCTATGACTCTCCTGAACACTCCCTGCTTGAGCGCTTCAGGCGAGATGTGACAGCGTCTGACCCACCTGCTCAGTTAATTCCATCATATATACTATGGCTGTAACAGCAAACAGACCGGTGGGAACAGTAGAAAAGACATGTGCAAGACCAATCAAAAAAAATTACCTCATAGATTATGTCATCTTGTGCTTGCGAGGGGGCGGGAGCAGGGGACACAGCCAACTGGCTGGGTTCTGCGAGGGCCGAGAGGCCGTCTGGCCTCGCCCGTCCGAGACACCCCGCACTCAGAGCAACAGACACTGAAACTGTACATATAAGCTCCACTATACAGTCTTGGATGTAAGGTTTACATGCAACTCTGGCTTAGGGGCGGTCACTGCGTCAATTAGCAGCTTAATGACAGCGCTCTCCTTTGCAGCAGCCGTCTCTTTGATCTTCACGAGCTCATCCTTAACTTGGGCCTGAGCTTCCTCCTCAAGCTTCTTGTTCGAGCCTTCAAACTCGTCCTCGAACGACTTGAGTTCCTGTTCTTTTTTGGCCTTGTACTGCTCAATTTCCTTCTGTGCGTCCAATTTGGCGGCCTTCAATTTCTGCGCACGGTCTGCTCGTATATCTGCGTTAGTATTCTGTTTAGTCTCGGTGCGCCTTTATGCCATACTCACACTGTCTCGCCTGAGCCACAATCTCTTGCGCTTCCTTCTCCGTCTATTTCCGCAAGGTTAAAACCCAAAGTGTTAATGCTTGTCTCCTTAACGGCCGCCCTTTCTTAGCGGCGACTCATAGCACGTACTACACGTGCCAGGCCGCGCTGGGGAGCAGCTCTCTGCATCGGAGAAAACTTACCTTGAGCAAGCTCTGAATTCCCGACTGTAATGAAAGAAACCACCTTGTCAGTATTACACACACACACACGCTGGCAAAACACGAACGCGCATAGACTCGCGCAATCAAAGGACACTCACCATCTCAGTAGATCGACTGCTCACTGACTTGCTGTAGATTGGTTGAAACAGACTCTTCTCACCGTATATGCAGCGGCTTGAAGCTTCAGAGTTGAGCCTCACCTCGACTTTACTGCATTTTCTTGCAGTCAAATAAAGTCAGCCTGCTCAGCGACACATAAAGTTTTTTTGGCAGAGTCTCCACCAAGTATGTGTGTCTGGTCTGATAAAATTGCTTATGTACGCTAAGCTGAAGCTCCCAGATCCTCCTGGGCATGGCCCTCAGTGGTTCTACCGTAGTCAGTCGACAGGCCATCGCCACTCTTGGATGACATCAGCGGAACACGTCATACAGCGAAAGCCTGAGAAACGCCGGTAGGCCCTGCCATCCCAGTACTGCCTCTATAGATAAGAGTCTTTGGCGGAGGATAGATCGCTTCATCTCCTGCATTCTTCCAGACCGGCAAAATGCCCAAGCAAAGCCCTTCTCCGCTTGCCGCATCCAGGGTCTCGCCGTATCCGGTCCACCTTCTCGACCCTGCTGCACTCAAACATTCAGGCACAGCACCGCTCGCGAAGCGCGACAACAACACAGACAGCGACGCAGAAGGCTCTTCTGAATACCACCAGGGGCCCGTAGATCCTGTGTTTGGACAGCGGAAAGCGTTTCCGATATCTATTGACACCAGCAAAGTAGATGCCACGGCTATCTACGACGACGTGAACTCTTACTTGGCGATGGTGCGGCTTGAAGCTCAGCGAAGCGACCAGCTAGCAATGATTAGGGCAAAGAATGAGGACCTCGAGCCTCAAGACATTGTGGAAGGGTCTGCATCGGACACAACATTGAAAGAGGACATGCTTTTGCCAGGATATATAGACGAATATAAGCTGCAACGAGAGGAATACTCAGCTTTTCGCGCTTCCCTAACTGAGCTCGATGCCATTGATCTTCCTAAAACTCATAAAGAATGGAAGTACTTTATTTTCAATAACGAGCCTACGCAAGAGCTACTACTGCAGTTTGTTGAGGAAAATGTGGCCATCAAACTCATAGTCTACTATACAAAGTGGCTAAATAAGGACCTCAATCTGAACTTTGAGAGGTGGATATTTGGAACTCTCAGCTGCTTAGATGATTTGCTCGACAGTTCCGATATATCCTCTCTGAGATCGCTAGGCAAAAAGGCAAAGAAGCAACTACAAAACGACTTAGATGAACGAAACACTCTATTAATGAAAAAGATAATTCTAATTGTGGGCAGTTATTACGGACAGCGAGATCTTTTATGAAACAATAAAAGTGGAAATCTCTCTTATTTTATGCTCAACAACTTAACATCGAAGGTGAGCTCAGAGTTGGCTGGGATACCAGGAAGTTTCTTGGATCCGTAGGCCATTGCTGGAGGAATCACAATTCTTCTCTCACCGCCAATAGCCATTCCGGCAACACCAAGATCCCATCCCTTGATTACTTCGCCCTTGCCTAGACCAAACATGAATGGTTTTCCAGAAGTGTTCTTGTCGAAAACTTTGCCGTTCTTCAACTTACCAATGTATCTCACACCAACCTTCTGACCTTTCTTGCAAACCGGTCCAGTTCCGACAGTCTTGTCCTCAATGGCGACACCACCTTGTAGAACCTTAGCGGCCTGCTTCTTCGTCTCCTCCTTACTCTCCTTCTTTGGCGCCTTCTCGGTGACGGTTGGGCCCTGCTCTAATTCGCGGTTGAACTTGACAGCCTTCTCCTTCTTGGAGTCCTTCTTTGACTTTTTAGTCTCCTTAGGCTCTTCCTCCTCGACAGAGCGCTTCTTGCCACTCTCTGTCTTTGCAGCCTTCTCCTCATCCTCATGGACGAGCTCTTCAATCTTGCCTTCGATGTCTTCAACATCTTCCAAGTCGTCAAGGTCAAAGTCAGCATCCTCGATGAGCTCGTCTTCGTCCGGGGTCAAGTCGTACTCGTCGCTGTCGAGGTCCTCTGACTCGTTTTCCTCGTCCGAGAACTCATCCTCATCATCGTCGTAAGGGTGCTCAACATAGTTACCAGTAAGGTGAACGGCGTAAGAACCAGTGACAACAAAATACACCTCCTCGTCTGGCAGGATAGTCAAATCTAAAGTTTGCTGGAACTGCACCTTAGGCGAAAGAGTGCAGATGATGTGCTCTTCGATACCATCGTCCTCAAGACCAAGATCAAGGTCCTCATCGTCCTCATCATCATCATCGTCCTGCTCCTCCTCATTGTCCTTCTCGGCTTCGGCGTCGCCGTTCTCTGCAGTCTCAGAGCTCTTTGCGTCCTGCTCCTCGTCGGAACTCTCCTCACCGCTCCCTTCGCCGCTCTCTTCGCCGCTCTCTTCGCCGCTGTCGCTGTCGCTGCCTTCAGAGAAGTCGAGGTCGAGATCGTCATCATCCTCGTCATCATCGAAGTCAATGGACTTTTTCAGAATTCTCAGCGTGGAGGGCTCCTCGTTCTCGTCCAGAGACTCTGGGTCGACCGAGGCCAAGGTGAGTCTCACCGTGACAGGGAAGTCCTCTGGCTGGCACGGAGCCGGCGTGAAAGGCTGCAACTCGAGGTTGTAAGAGGCTAATGGAAGAAGACCGCTCATTGCTTGTCGATACTGGGATTGTTCTGCTTCTGACACTCTTTCACGGTCAAAAGCCATAAAGACGGTGTGATGGTAATGCAAATCAAGAGCCACAAGTGCAAGATAAAAATTTATTTCTGCATGAAAAATTTTTGAGATGATTTTTTTTTTTCTTTTTTTCCTCCTTCCTCTTTCTTCTTCCTTCCACATATCGGGGATAAAATTAACGCTCTAGAATCTTGAGCCATAATCTGGGAAAACGAGCATCTTTCTCATGTAATCAATCATTTTCGGTACTCATAAACCCAGTGTAAATGAACCGTTGCCTGCAGCTGTCCACTGCAACAACAGCACCACCACCACCACAACAACAACAATTGAAGGCATCTGCTAATGTGTAACATACAAGCGCCTCGGACAATAAATAAAACAAAAACCACGCACACACACACTAAATAATCCTCTCTCTCTGTCAGATCTTGTACTGGGAATCAATCATAAAATGCGTGTTCATATCGCGGTCCTTCGGCTCGCCATTCTGGTCCAGCCCAGCAAGCGCGTCGCTCCAAAACTCATCGTTCAGTGCCCAATACTGGAAGTCAAGCTGGTCTGATATCTCATCACCATTAGTAGGGGACTCCGGCAACTGTTCTAGCCCTTCCTCCGCACCAAATCTACCCATAAACTGCGGCAGCACCGGAGGCAGAGACTGGTCCACAGATCTCACAGTAGGACCTGGCACACTAGGCTGTGCCGAACCTACCACTGGCAGAACAGTGGCTGCCCGCATCGGTTGATTTGCGCGCGGATCGAGCAACGCGCCATTGGCTCCCTCTGCTCTTATGCTTGTCGCCTTAGACGCAACAGAGTTCGATCCGTTCATCGCAACGGAAGTTCTGGAGCCACCCAAATCGCGGTCAAACTCAGGATTCGACATGGATCGCGTCATTGTAGCGCTGTTGGTGTAGTCATGAACAAAAGACAAGGGCAGCTCCGATTTCATGCTGGGCAGCGTGAACTTCGACTGCATATAAGATACTGCCTCACTGTCCATCACGGCCGGCGATTCAACGAAATTGCCATCTTCCACAACTTTGTTGTACATGGTCTTGCACTGGTTAAGAAACGTTTGTGTGAATAGAGATAACACCAACCTCATCTTACTCAAAAAGTGGTTCTTGGGATATTTCAGCGAGGTCTGGTATATCAAGGAAATAAGATTCCGAACTACCCTCATTGTCTCCTCTGTTGCGAACTCATATTTCTCTAACGATGGGAGACATATGCTGAAGTACCTCAACCGTAACAGCATACCAGTGGTGTAGATTATTCTGGCAGAATGGAAAAGTGGCATGGTCGTTATCATGCTTTCACTTAACCGGAGGAAATGTTTCATTGATAACACGCAGGCGTGTGCACATTTTTCAACTGCCTCTGCTAAGAATAAAGGGACTTTCTCTGCGCTCGATATATCCGGTCCCACAAGATTGTGTAAAGCTGGTTCATATAGAAACGCCTCCACTGAAAAGTAATACGATAACAGCAAATGTTGGCTTTGATCGCCGTTCGCTGTAAAGGACAGAATCCGTTGTTTCAATCCATCCAAACTTTTTTGTATTTCAGACATGAGGTATCTATGGCTGCTACTGTCCAGTTCAAAGATGGTGAGCTGTTCTGTGGCTGAGTGTATCCCGTACTGTATTTTCTCTAGCATATTGCTCAGCCTTGCGAAAATCGCAATCAGATTATAATTTCTATTTTCACTAACTTCCAATTGTTTGCAACACTGTTCACAGTATGGCGTCCATTGAACAGGAAATCTTCTTCTCAAAAATAGGGATATTGAAAGAGCAACAAGGTACACAACCATTATTAGACTTTTCGCTTCAATTCCTTGAGGATCCTCCTCAATGACCGCCTTCTTTCTCACTGATCCTTCTTCTTTGCTATAGAAAAAGTAAGGCCTTCCGGTGAGGCCAAGGTCATGAGCCATTGACACACATAGAGAGATAATCATGTGATAGCGTCTATGGTGAAACAATTCGGGAGGGATATACCAGATGCAATAGATTAACATGCAGTTCAAGAGCTGCAAGGTCTTGAGTCCAACAGACAAGACCTCAGTCGCCAGTGTCTGGGAGATTAGACATTCGAGCTTTAATTGCGTTTCGATGGAGATTTCCGCTGGCTCCTCATCTAAGACGCTTGACACATACACACACATCAAGAGCAATAGCGGGTCGGATTTTCTTAGTGTTGCAACACTGAGATCATCGGGTAGGATAACAAAAGGGTTGACTGCATATATCTTCTCAACAAAAAGGCTCATCATACGTTCGCATTGCTGTTCTGTGAGTATGCCTTGGTCAATAAGGTCATTCTGCAAGTAATCCAACTTTTCTCTGCACAGTGTAATTCTTCGTTCAGAGATGCCGACTAAATTGGACGTTGGGATCATTGACTGATGTTTCGAGACGGACTCCAAGAACTGCATTTCACTCATCAGGTTTTGGAGCCGCGATTTTTTATGAGGCTGGCCGCCAGCGGAGGAGGTTTGTTGCGACTCATTCCTGAGTCCGCGGTCGGCGGCTGCTGCGAGCGACAGCTGCTGCTTTTGGCTCTCGATAGCGCTGCCCTGGCGCTCTATTAGATCGTCCTTTGCGCGCAGCTGGTTCTGCAGCTCTGTGATTTTGGCCTCTAGGGCCTTGTATTTTGCGACATTATTGTTAGACTTGGGGGAGGGTTTGGCCTTTTTGCGGCCAGTATGGGCAAGATCAAACTTGCACACTCTGCCAGCCTTGATACACCTGGTACAAGGGCTGAAGGGGTCGTAGGGGTCACTGGGGACGCACTTTACCTTGAGTGAGTGACAGGCGATACAGGCCACCGCGCGCCTTTTGTGGGGCTCTCTGCCGCTGTCGGACTTGAGGGGAGACGCTTTGGAGTACTCGAGGCTCCCGTCTGGAGTGCCGGGATCTGTGCCTCCGACGTCTGTGCCTGCCGAGTCTGTTTCCTCGAACTCGGTGGGGAACATTCCCGACGGTCTCTGGGCGAGGCTGCCATCCCTGTGCGGGTCCTTTTCGATCTGGGACATCTTGGGAGTCGTTAGGCAGAGAGCGCTTTTGTGTGGTGCATCAGGGGCTGCCCGTTAGATAGGTTTTTTTTCTGGGGGGGGAGGGAGAGAGAAGAGGAGGAAGGGGGTTGATTCCAGGCACAGGCTCACGCAGCAACTAGCGCTGGCCTCTACTCATAACAAGGGGGAGGGGGACGGTTGGGGACACACGAGCGAGCACAGGTACAGGCACACACAGAGCAGCGTTCTTCTTCCTCGCCCCCTCAAGCACCGTCCAGCAATTACAAATCAAAATAATGTGTGTGCACTATCAAACATGAAATCTTACGCCCGCCCATACCCACCCAAGCAAGCTCGCGCTGTTCCTATTGTCCTCCGCTCCCGCTGCGCAACACCGCACCGCTTCTAGGCCTCGAGGGCCGGAGGGGGGGGGGGGGGCAAGAAGAGGAGGTTTAAATCCGGCACCCGTGCACCGCCCAGAGGGAAGGAAGGAAGGAAGAGAGATGGGGGACGGGCGGAGCGGGCTGTGGGCCGGGTAACGCGGGAGGGGGGGGCGTTTGCGCTGTCGGTTTTCTCTTTGTGCGCCTGGGGGATCCCTCCCCCCCCGGCCTGCGGGGTTGTGCTGTGCTGTGCTGCGCAGCGGGCGAGACGCGGCGGGACGGGGTAGGCGGGCCGCACAGAAAAATCCGCCGCGCGGCCGGGCCAGCAGGCAGAGGCGGGAGAGACAGCGGGGAGGGGGGGGGGGGAAGGGGGTGCAGGTTCTGGCCGCAGAGGCCTTTCCTCTCTGCCCTTCCGCAGCGAATAAAAATTGAAATGCTGTAAGGTGTCACAGAAGCAGAGCCAAGGTGCGGGCGACAGCAAGGGCTGGGCTTCAAGACCAGCAACGTTACTGCTTGTTAGTGCGGGCCGCGAGCGAGGCGAGTCTGTGCGCACCTGATCCCGGCGTCCCTTTTCGCTGAGCTGTTCCCGTTCCGCTCCACTGCACGGAGACTGGCAGAACCCTCCTCCCTCCCTCCGGAGCCAGATAAAGAGAGCGACCAGCAGGAGCTCCGGCGCATTTGCTCAAGCACACACACACACACCCACAGCAGCAGGGACACCGCTCCAGCATGGACAATCTCGGCAAGACGCTCAACAACCTCTCCCTGTACGAGGTCAAGGCCTACGTGCGGAAGGCACAGAATGCCGTCTTGAACCTCAGCGAGATAGAGGCCAAAGTGAGGGAGGCCACCAACAACGAGCCATGGGGCACGTCCACCAGCACAATGGCCGAGATTGCGCGCAGCACCTTCAGCTACAGAGACCGCGAAGAAGTCTGCTCCATGATCTTCCGCAGGTTCACCGAAAAGTCGGCCCACGAGTGGAGACAGATCTACAAGGCTCTGCAGCTCTTGGAGTACCTCGTCAAGAACGGGTCCGAGCGGTTCGTCGATGATGCAAGATCCAACGTCAGCCTCGTTTCCATGCTCAAGTCTTTCCACTACATCGACTCAAAGGGCGTCGACCAGGGCATCAACGTCAGAAATAGAGCCCGCGAGCTGACGGCCCTGCTCAACGACGAGGGCAAGATCAGACAGGAAAGAAAAAAGGCCAAGGATAACGCAAAGAAATTTGGGGCCGTGTCTTCCAACTCCTACTCCGGGTCGTCGTCCGTCGGCAGAAGAGCGGCCTCTTCGTACGCGGGCGACGACGACTTTGATGACGACGAGGGCTACTCGGGACGCGTGTTTGGGGACGGTGGCGTATTCGGGAACCGGTACGGCGAAGAAAGACCCACCGCCGCCTCCGCTGCATTCGAAGAGTACAACGTAGAGGGATCGGCTGCCGAAAATGGTGCAAGAAGAACGAGCAAACCATCGGTGCATACATCCACGGTCACAGCGACATCCCAGCCAGCGGTCGACCTCTTTTCATTCGACGACAGAGCACAGCCTGCTGTTGCTGCTGGCGATGACGAGGAAGACGAGTTTGACGATTTCCAGAGCGCTGCGCCGGCTGCCTCACCGGCTGCTGCTGCGCCTGCCGCTAAAACAAATAATTTGTCCGATCTACTAAACGTGTCATACGGCCAGCCTCAGCAGCCCCAGCAAGCTGGCCTTTTCCAAGGAAACGCAACAATTGCCGGGAATGCTTCGTTTGGTCTGGGGCAGTCTGCGCCGCTGTCGTCTGCACCACATGTACAGCCGGCGGTGACTCAGGCCAAAAAGAAGGACGACATATTTGGCTCCCTGCTGGTTTCGGCAAAAACGAAGACGAGCGGCAGCTCGGCCGCTTCTACTGCTACAGCGACAAGGAAGCCAACGGCCGCCTTTGGCAGCAACGACCTGCTGGGCACCATGCCGTCGAACGCTGCGCCGAAGTCTGAGTCCAGTGCTGCGCCAAACGGGTCCAGTTCTGCCAATATCGACCTTCTCTCATTCTAGGAAAAAACTGGTCGAGGAAGCGAGGTGGCCGCCTCACCGTCCTCGCTTTGTGGTGCATTGTGACGCGCGGCCGCATGGCAAGGCACCTGGATGTTTGTCTGTGTAGGTTGTAAGGATAGAAATGTTTCCAGCTTCCATCTTGATTTCCTCTGAGTAGTAGTATAAGAGTTTTAAGGAAGCGCGGTCCAAGACGGGTAACCCATTACGTAATGCTTATTATATAAGCAACGGTTGGCCAGGCTGTGTAAGGTACCTGTGAAACAGGCTAAGCCACTGATGTTCAGATCTTAGGCAATGTCCTATCCAATAGGTACAACTCTTGTTTATTGATTGGTGTAGTCTCTCCTCTTGAGAGTACACCTGGGTAGACTGAGACGTTAAAAAGGG
Source organism: Ogataea maris (assembly GCA_030557505.1). Lineage (NCBI taxonomy): Eukaryota > Fungi > Ascomycota > Pichiomycetes > Pichiales > Pichiaceae > Ogataea > Ogataea maris. Next base: position 62,620 of record JAKTPG010000030.1, read on the forward strand.
TTATAGGGAGTTATTCTCTCCTTTAGTAACAATGAAAAGTAAATTCAAATAATTCTAAGTAATAAGTTATCAGTATAACTTATTTGGGTGAGCACCGTTTATATACCTTAGTTATAAACCAATGAAACACCCTAATAATCTAATAAAGAGTCTGTTGAATATGGTCTTCCTTTACGGGAATTAGACCCATATTTATAGACAAAAGTAAAAACGGTATTCCGTAATACTGGGATCAGCTAGATCAGCGGATAATGTATTTCCGCTTGATCTTATCTGGATATTCTCTTGACAGGGATCAGCGGGTAAGGTACTTCCGCAATTGTTCTTTCGTCGGGCGTATATCCTAGTTTGTCCTTGGTCGGCTTGCCGGTTGAACTCGCTCTTCCCTTACTTGGACAAGATCACAACTGTATTAACGGGTGAATCCCCATCAATACGAAGTTATGATCATAGCCTTTCGTTATATAAGCAGATAATTTTGTCTGCTTACTGAGAGGTGAGGTAAGCTAGTATAAGTAAGTAAGCAATTAGGTAATCAGTGAGAAAACACCGACAAGTAGTAGTTGAGAGTGTGTGGTTTCTTTCGCTGGCTGGGGAGTGGTGGTGGGGGGCCTACTCTGCAAAGAGAAAAAAACAAGTGTAGCTTTGTGATAAAGAAGGTCGTCCAGCGACACGAGGACAAGTAGCCGCGCCTCAGACCACACCATAGCGGGGCCCATTGAGCTCTTGCCGGAATTTCCCCAAAAGAGACACGACGGACGCGCTGGGGCCTCTCGCTGGGACGTGCGGTTTGAACAATCATGGGCATTTACTCGTTCTGGATCTTTGATCGACATTGCAACTGCATCTTCAGCAGAGAGTATCTTCGTGACACAGCAGGCACGTCGATCGCGCGCCAGCAAAGCACGCAGTCAATCAACACGCAGGCGTCGAAGTCCCAGCTGCGAATAGGCGCCGATGGCTCCACTCCCTCGCTCGGCAACCCCAAGCTGCAGGAGATTATAAGCGGCGGCACGGTGAACACCCGGAACAACGACCATTTCTCCAAGCTCCTGTTCGGAACGCTCTACTCGCTGAAACGCATCTCGGTCTCGCTCTGCATGCCAGACTCCGAGGACGAGTTCAGCGGCTACAGCGCAAGCATCAACGAGCTGAAGTCGTTCGAGACACTGAACTACAAGTGTCACTTCCACGAGACCTTGAACGGGCTCCGACTTGCTGTTCTCACAGACCCCGGGGCCCGCGACCTGCAGGACCACCTCGCCGAGATATACAGAGAGCTCTATGTGGGGCTGATAGTGAGGAATCCGCTGATGCCGGTCGAGTTTGCCGCAGAAGAGGTGATTGAGAGCCAGCCTTTTCTCAACGCCGTTGACTCGTACTGGTGTTCGCTTCCCGAGTTTCTCGCATGATCCGTGCAGACTCTACTCTATTCAGCGCGTCGCCGCGCGGGACACACCGTCTCTACCTGGCAAAAGGGGGGTGTCGCTCTTACGGAAAACAGTGTGCAGATCACGACTCGCTCGGTTGCTCGCTGGTGTTACTGTACTGTCGCCTCTTGCATCCCCTCTATTGTATGTATGTGTGTGCTCTTGGCCTGCGGCGTGAAAGCTCTGTCTGTATCAAGCATCCGTGCACCAAGATGAGATGCTGCACAAAATTTCGCATATAAATCTCATCACTATTTTTGCATTTCTCAAAAGCGGAGTAAAATGTAACCTGTCATAGATAGCAAGCTAGACAGCTCTGTCTCTGGCGACAAGCTGACGACCTGAGCAACGACGGGCCTCGGGTCTATGGCGGGCGTCGGAAGGTAAAGAAGAAGCCCTTGCAAACAGCTACGGCTGCTGCTTTGGAACAGCAGAACGGACTGCCTTGGCACCCAGAGCTGTGGCTCCTCATTCGGCAAGATGGGGCCGTCAAGAGCCCCAAAATTTCAAAGCTTCAAGCCGTCGCGCAGTTCTCCGCTGTCCGATGACGAGGGCGACGGCTTCATTGTCAGAAGGCGTACAAAACGCAGGAGCACACTCTCTGAGGAGCACAAGAAACGACGGCCGGGGCGGCAGAGAGGCGAGGACTCAGCCAAGCGCACGAGGCTGGGAGAGCAAGCCAAGTTTGCTTTCCGAGACGATACACAGACCGGCGAACAAGAGCCAGACAACGACACACTATATAATACGCATGAGGACTCTCAGGATAGCTCCGACGACGAGGAGTACTCGGGAGTCAGTGGCATCCCACCCGGGCTGCTCGACAGATTCAAAAAATTCCCTCTCTTTCTCAATGCTCCAAACGCCTTCTTTGTGGCCCTAGGGAGATCCCTCCGGCTCGTTCAGTACAGCCCACAGGACTACATAGTCAAGTTCGGAGAACAGGCCAAGTCCATGTATTGGATTCTGAAAGGCACTGTTGGAGTGACGTCCACGGATGGCGAGATTGTGTACGCAGAGCTTGACACAGGTTCATTTTTTGGCGAAATAGGAATTCTTTTCAACAGACCTAGAACTGCTACAGTGGTTGCTCGAACAAGGGTTCTTTTGGGAGTTTTGACCAAAGACGCATTAAGCATTGTTTTGTCAGATTATCCTGCCATCGAACGACTCATTAGGGATGAAGGCCAGGAGCGACTTGCTATGCTTGAAAAGCGAAATAGACTGGCTCGAATATCACTATCCATGAATCGCATACTATATGGACGTGAAAATCATGCGACGGCTCAGGTGCTCTCTCATGTCCACCCTTCTGTGGTAGCCAAAGAACATGACAAAGTTCCCGGCCCAGCGTTGCCTCCTATTGTTGAGAGTCCCACGCGACACGTTACCGATTTGCAGGCTGGGCCTGCAAATAGCGAATCTCGGCCTGTTCTGTTCAAAACTAATTTATTTCAAGCCGAGAATAAGTCTTTCCCCGGAAGTTTGCATAACACACGTTACGCTATGCAATCTCCGCAATTTGTGAGCTCGTCGATAGATAATGTGGACAACACCATTTCTATAAGGGAATTTCTGCGAAGCTTACCAATCTTTAAGTCCTTATCACCGGACGTATTTCATGAGCTGGCTCTGAGTGTTGAAAGTCGTGATTACAAGACAATGGAGTTTATTTTCAGGAAAGGGAGTGTCGGACGGGACATCTATTTTGTCGTTTATGGCGAGGTGGAGGTGATCAATATTGATGTTTCCAATCAAATACTTGCCAGATTGGGCTGTGGAAAGTATTTTGGCGAAATGGCTTTTTTATCGTCCCTGAGTTCTGATGGTGAGGACCATCCACATGATAAACGTTCCGCAGATATAAGAGCTATTTCGGACTGTGAAATACTTGTTGTTAAGGGGAACGTATTGGAAGACATTTGCAGACGTTACCCCTCTGTTGCTGAAGATATGAAGGTTACTGCCCGTGAACGCCTTGATAATAATGATTCATCTATACACACAATTCAGTCGGGACATATTGATGGACTATCCGAAGTTGATTACTTGACCGCGAGTGCACACTTAGGCAATTCACATGATTCTAGAGATCTGAGCTCCGGTTGGGCAAGCAGCCTGGAGGAAGACGATCCTCTCAGTAAACAAGGTGGAAGGAGTGGCGACTCGATTTTCACCAATGAACATGCTCATTCAATTGTTAGCATCAGTACAAGTGTAGCGCCGGAGTGTCATGATACTATTTGGAAAGGTCCTTCTGGATTTGGGTCGCTCAAACAGGAACAACCAAAGGCTCAAATGGAGCCTTCAAAAAAGTATACTCAGCTGTCGATCCCAGAGATGAACCCGTCGCCTGCATCCATAAACAGACTGAAAGGGAACTCAAGACAAGCATTCAATTACACTAGCCATAGTGAACGTTCAAGACTCCACAGTGTTAACCATGGTCGGCGGCGATCTTCTCTTTTGGTTAATGGTCCATTATCTGACACCATTTTCCTCAGGATATTCAGTTACCTGGATCTTCCGAATTTGATGAGAATGGCTTCTGTTTGCAGAAGGTGGAAGCAACTTATATACATTGGAGCTGATCTATTTCGTGTTTTAGATTTGACTCCATGGAGTCGGGACTTAGACGATGAGGGTTTAAGACAGATTACTAATTTTGTGGGATCTCGACCAGAAAGTATCAACATCTCAAACTGCTTTCACGCAACAGACGTTGGCTTCACCTACCTTATTAATGAGATAGGAATCAGGGGCTCGTTGAAAAGGCTGTACATGAAGAACAATTGGAACATCTCGGCCATGGCAATCATGGACTTGAGTGTCGTTGGTGGTGATCTCGAAGTAATTGACCTGACGAACTGTCGAAAGGTCAAGGATGATGTTATTGAAAGGCTTTTAACGTCGAAAAATGATAAAAAATTTGGCTGTCAGAAGCTGGCGGAGTTGAACTTGTCTTACTGCAAATATCTAACGGACAAGTCAATGATGATTATGGCATATAATGCAAGCAGCCGCTTACGCTCTCTCAATCTAACAAGGTGCACCACGATTACTGACAACGGCTTTTCGTTTTGGGCACAAACCCAATTCCCAGCCTTGCGGGAGCTTGTCTTAAGAGATTGTACTTTTTTGTCGGACCACGCAATTACAAGCATTGCGAGCTCTTGCCCTAATTTGGAAGAACTCAATCTTACGTTTTGCTGTATCTTGACTGACAATGCACTCACCATTCTTTATCTGTGCTGCAAAAAACTAAGGACATTGAATCTATCCTTCTGTGGCGCAGCTGTGAGCGATAACTCACTAGTGCCCATCTCGAGACTACCATTCTTGCAAAAATTGCAGATTGCAGGGTGCATTAGAATCACAAGAGAGGGCATAGACATGCTCTTATCGAATTCGAGAAGCCTCAACCACCTGGATCTCAGCCAGTGTCCGAGAGTCAATACTTTCAAAGGAACTCGAGTCGAACCCTTTGAACGCAAGCCAGGCTCGCTCAATGCTTACCTGAACGTCCCTCCTTACCATAGAATTGTGAAGATTGTTTTGTGAGACTCCGCTCTACACGAGGTCTTTTGTTGTTTTTATTACCCCGCTTTGTATAATACTGAACGTTTGAACTGAATAGAGATTACACGGGTACAAAGTAGAAGATGCTATACTCTTGAACTCTTAAATGAGAGGCTGACTAGTAAACAGCTATGTAGTTGTTGATTCTATCTTTCTGATTTTGGCCTATGCATTCAGCAATCCACGTGATGTTTCTGATCTCCTGCTCTTTGGATCTAATAAACGCCCATACAGTGCTTATAGTGAACTGCTGAGTGAAGGCGTCTCTACACAGTCCCATTTCGTATTCATAAAACTGGTCCTCTAGGTTCTTTCCGTTGCTGTCATCAAAAAAGTTCTTATACTCGCTGAAAGAGGAGATTATCGACTTCAAACTTTCAACATCATCGCACTCTGACAGCTGGTTCTTGTAGGCAGACTCTGAGAGCTTTCCCAAATCAGGAAGCAACTTCAGCTTCTCAGAAGCCGACAGTTCCGTGTGGAGAGAATTCATGCAGATGTTTATGCTTCTCTTATCAGCCTCAAAGCTTATGAGCCTCTCCATAATTTCGTCAGAAGGAGATGGCAGCTTCTTGCAGAACTCCATAAAGTCCTCCAAATATGCTTTGTAGAGCGTGTTTCTGATGATTTCGATATTCATATCATCCAGATCATTCACAGATAGACAGTTCTGGAAATAAGGCGCTAGTGGCGTATCGATGAGCACAGTCTGGTAAAGGGAGTCGAGGTCTGTCGCGACAGAGAGGGTTGGCAAAGTTTCGAACCAGCCCAGGTGGTGACATCTTTCGAGAATCTCTGACCGGTCTCTTTCATGGATGGTTCCAGTAATCATCAGCGCAACATTGTCGATCATATATCCGTAAGTGATATAGTCCATGAATTGTGCCAGCGGCTCCGTGGCCTGGGACCGGATGTACTTGAACTCTTCGAAGAGCTTCTCGTTGAGCTTTGATTCGATGATTGATGTTGAAAGTGTTCCAGAAACGTTTGACAGAAAGTTGCCGTAGTCAGAGGCGGATAGCTGCAGCTTCAGATCCTCTAGGGAATCACACTGCGTCAAGTTAATGTACTGCGAGGCTGTAAGGAGTCCGTTCTTGTACCCACGGACAAGGCCCTCGATGAACCCATTGTCAATGTTGAAGAACAGGCCCTCCATTTTTCTGCTGTTTCTCTCGCGTTTCCGAGCTGGCACCAAGTTGGCTATAACCGCCAATGGAAAGAAGAGCTATGCCAAAGTGTGTCGAGTTGCACCTCGTGTCGCAATCGCCACGTCTGTACCCCGGTGAGTAGTTGCAGTTCCGTTGCAGTTCCGTTGCACTTTCATCGCTTCCAAGATGTTTAAAATGTTTGTGTTCTATGCAGCCAATCTCGACTTGGGCCTACTAGACAGGTACACCAAAAAGTTTTTGGAAGAGGCGATCGACGCGACGATTTATGCTTTCTCCTCCTATTCCATTTTTGTCTCTCTTTCTGTTTGGCGTGCTCACCACCAGCGGGATCCAGCTCCACCTGGCACCCCATCCTGTCTTTTCTCTTGAGCTCGCGTACCGGAGTAAGTAAGCCAACAACCTCCATATCTGTCCAACCGTACACGGCTCGGTCCAGCGGACAGCTTTGACCACCTGGAGGATTTGCCAACGATGGAAAACCTCACCACATACGAGCTGCTGCTGGATACGCTTGCTGGGGACCTCCCGAATGACTGCCGGTCGATGCTGAATGCGTCTCCGCAGTACAGGAACGAGTCTCTCAAGTTTCTCAGCAGCCTGCTTGAGCAGGGAAGCAACTCCGACACGCTGCTGTCTACCACGGTGGTGCCCTCGCAGGGCACGGAGAGAGCGTCTCAGACTATAATCGAGCAGATAGCAGAGATGGAGTCTGCTGTCAGAAACATCGAAGACAGGGTGCAGACCAAAGTCTATACGTCTCTCGACAAGTGCCTGGAAGCCAGCGAGGTTTACACCGATTGCTTTGCTCTTCTCACCGGCGAGTTCACAGAATATTGCGAGTACCTGGAACGGAACCTCCTGAAAACAGAAAGCTCCAAAGATGAACAGTTGCTGTCTTCGTCCGGGGACATTGACCAGACATCTAAAACCGAGGAGAGCAGTTGGAAAGAGATTCTCAAGCAGGAAGACCTGCGCTCGATGGACGAACAGATTTTGGATCCGTCTCAATCCTCCTCGGTGGTGCTGAAAAATATGAGCAGCATCATGGACATCCTGGAGCTTCCAGCACTGGCAAATGCCTGCGTAATGGCCGGGTTTTACGCAGAGTGCGTTGAGATTGCGTCGCACGTGCGCAGACTATCTATTCGCTATTCCGACGTGCCTATTATCCAGCAACTTGAAGCAAATATTCAGCTGGAGATAAAGGAAATGGTGAACGGTCTTATTCGGCTGCTGAATACTGACCTGCGCCAATCTGCTATAATGAAAATAATCACGTATCTCAAGCGACTGGGCCCATTCCAAGGGGCGGCTGATGGAGCGCGCAGAAACACATCTGAGGACGGCATAAGCAATGATATGCTCCAGTGCATATTTTTGAAATCGCGTTACCAGTTCATTTTGAACGAGCTCGACGCGCTAGTACCACTGAGAAGCTCCAATTCCATTGAAAAGTACCTCAAGCAGTGTCTGGAGGTCATACGGGAGCACTGCTTTCAGACGATGATAACGTTTGAGTCGATATTCAACAACGAGAAGGGGCCTCAGATTCACAGTCTTCTGTATTCCTTTGTGAGATCTGTCGTGTATCATTTGTGCGAGATACTGCGCGAGAATTTTGCTAAGGTGAACGAATCCAGCAGGGATGGCTTGCTACTGCAGCTGATATACTGCTCGCAGAGTCTCAACCGGGTAGGAGGGAACTTTGACGTGATTGTTCTGGACGAGCTCAAGGACATGGTCGACCGATCGAACTGGTGCTCGATCCTCAAAAAGCAAAAGGAACTGATAAGGTCCTTTAGCTAGTACGCCCGCACCACGCTGCTACAGTTGATTCTAGAGTTTAATCATACGAAGTGACTGGTCCCACGCACGTCGTTGTTGTCTGTAGTTACACTGGCGTGCTCATCTCGTAGGCTGAGATACCTGTAGGCCGGTCTCTCTTCTAAGATTGTGAGACTTCATTTTATTTTTTTCCGGCCCCCGTTTCTCCCTCTTATAACAAGGGGGAGGAGCACTTATGATCCTCTCTCCCCTTTTCCCTCTTTGTCTTGTGTCGATGCTACTACTTCTGGTGCTGTACTGGTCAACAGCCAGGCCTCTTCTGGCACGATTCGAACGGCAGTGAGAGCTTTGGGTTGACACTGGTGCGACTTTAGTGGCTGCCACCGCGGCCGCGTCCCTCTTGCCAAGTCCCTGGGGGGGGGGGGGGGGGGGCGGTTGTGGGGCC
>JAKTPG010000030.1:71037-135283 GCA_030557505.1 Ogataea maris
GCAGTAGAAGGGCACTTTCCCCGAGAGGCCACGCCTCACGCAAGCTATAGCATTGCCGTCCTTCTATCTACTGCAGCTCGGATTCCTGAAAGCCGCCTCCGCCGCCTTTGGCGACAAGTCCACGGTTGGAGGGGACCACAGGTGTGGGCGTTTCTGAACAAGGGTCGTGCCTAAGGGGGGGGGGGAGAAGGAGTGGGGAACGAGGAGAGGGGAAAAGACGGGGCAGAAGGAGACGATGACCGTGCCACATCAATTGCTACACTCCGGACCGGCCGTTGGCTCCAGAATTGCGGCCCTGCTCGCAAGAGGCGCACCGATATGCAGGCTGCCTGGCTGTCAACAATCATCTTGCTGATGCTCTTACCTCAGCCTCGGCATCAAAATCCTCATCTCGGTTCCTGACGACAAAATAGGAACCTGGAAGAAAAATTTCTTGCCATCTTCATGTGCTTAGTTAGAAATTTCACAATTAGGATTGTTTTATTTATTGTTGTTAACCGCAAGAGTTTGAGGGAAATAAAGAGAAACTTAACAATTGCTCTGACAGAAAAAAAAAAAAACCTGCCTTGAAAACGAACGAAGCTTGTCAAGGTTCGGACTTCGGGCTATAAGAGAGCGCGACCATAGCGTTATAAAAGGGGACAGAGACCCATCCGATAGAAACAGCAGCACACAGCACCTCTGGAGCTAGAAAATGGTGGGTTCCACCTCACACACCGACGGAAGGAGCAGCAGAAGCTCGTTCACTTCTTCCTACACTTCGGCCGCAAACTCTTTCCACACAGCAGACCAGGCCTCAGAGCCACAATCGGAGCACAGCGACGCCGCATCAGTTCCTGACGCCACCGCCAGCACCGTCAGTCTAGAATCATCGAGCTCGCAAATGACTGTCTCCCCAGAGGACACGGTCAGCGTAGATGTTGAGCAAGGCCCTTCCTTGTATGAGCCCAAGACAGACAATGAAGAACTCGATCCACTGGATACGGATGCCAGCCGAGAGTCACACACCCATGTAACACGCGAGCTTTCGCGTGTTTTGACAAACGCCAAGTCCGTGGAGGAGGATGTGAGAAAAGAAGAGGAGGCCGGAGTCCCTATTCCCCGCATGGGCGGAGGCCGAGACTATCCTGCACTGCTACCGGACAAGGAAGATTATCTCGTAGCGTTTGATGGCCCAGATGACCCTTTCCATCCTCATAACTGGCCATTCAAAAAGAAGTTCATCCAGTGCTTGATCATCGGTAGCGATACATTCTGTATTGCTTTTGGTTCTGCTATCTTTGCCGAGGCCGTCGACGAGCTGCACGAGAAATTCCATGTGGCCGACGTAGTGGCTACCCTCGGAGTGTCGTTATATGTGTTTGGGTTTGCCACAGGACCTGTAATCTGGGGTCCACTCTCGGAGCTCTACGGAAGACGTCCCGTTATACTTATCTCTTCATTGTTGGCGACCATTTTCAACTTTGCTGTCGCCTGTTCTGATAGATTAGAGGCCATCCTTATATGCCGATTTTTTGCCGGCACTCTTGGTGCCGCCCCACTGGTAGTGGTGCCAGCAGCATTTGCCGATATGTTTGGTAACAGAACCAGAGGAACAGCGATCGTTCTATTTTCCATGGCTGTGTTTGTGGGACCTCTGATGTCGCCATTTATCGGTGGATTTATCGTGGCAAATTCCAAACTTGGTTGGAGATGGACCGAGTTCATAACTGCAATAATGTCTAGTGCAGTTTTGGTCTTCATCCTTATATTCCAAGAAGAAACACACCACCCGATCCTGCTAGTTGAGAAGGCGAGAGTAATCAAGAGAAGAACTGGAAACTGGGGAATTCATGCACCACATGAGGAGTTCCAACTCTCTGTGAAGGAGATTGTTGAGAAGACGCTGACAAGACCACTGCGTATGCTGGTCACCGAGCCTATCTTGTTATGCATCACCGTGTACAATGCCTTTATTTACGGAATGCTTTACTTATTCTTGACAGCATATCCGATTGTATTCCAACTTGGCTATGGTATGGCTCCGGGCGTCGCTGAACTGCCATATTTCGGGCTGATTATCGGTCAGTTTTTAGGAGGGCTTTTTGCTCTATACAGGGAAAAGGGCTATGTCCGGAAGTTGGAGGCCAACAACGGCAAGATTGTGCCAGAGGACAGATTGCCTACTATGATTTACGGAGGTGTTATATTTCCGATCGGCCTTCTCTGGTTCACGTGGACAGGAAACTATCACGAGTCGATCCACTGGATGGTTCCAACGGTGTCTGGTCTCTTCACTGGGTTTGGTCTTATTTCAATCTTCATTCCAAGCATGAACTACATTGTGGACTGCTACTTGATATTTGCTGCTTCTGCTGTGGCTGGAAACACTTTACTGAGATCTGCCTTTGGAGGTATTTTCCCACTGTTTGCTAGCTTTATGTTTGAGAACATGGGTACCAACTGGGCTGGTCTCTTGCTGGGCTTGTTTGGGTTTGTTCTGGTCATCTTCCCTATATTGTTTGTGCGCTACGGCAAGGTTTTGAGACAGAAGTCCAAGTATGCATTTGACTTGTGAGAGAGTGAGTGCTGTTGCAAGTTCCATCAGAGGATGAACGACTATAGACACACTATGTAGCGGGTTGCGGGGCCGCGGGTCCCTTTAATCACAGCTCCTTTGAGTCTTTGTGTTTTGCGTACGTGCCTGTAGCTTTGGCGAGCAGGGCGAGAGCCCGGGGATCACAAACGGTTTCCCCAGGGTGTTGGACATGTCGAGGTACCTGTTTTCAGCGCGCGTCGTCGTCTTTTCCGCCAGTATGTGGCCGCTGCTGTCGAAGCCAGTGGGCGAGTCACCCGGAGCGGCGTCAGGCTCGATGCGCTTCTCCAACTCTGACGGTGCCATTCTCGTTGCTTTCTTACCGAGAGAGGCTCTGTGTGTGACTTGATAAGCTCGCTGCAGTTTGTACAGCTGGGTCGAAGGGCCTCCCTATTTATAGCGCGAGCGAGCGACTGTGGCATGATTGTGGGGTGAAGATCGAGAGGCCTCTGTGCCCCAGCTCCGCATGCCCTGGCTGCGGGACCCCGGCCGCCGCTGACAGCAACCGTCCCGTCGTCCTCACCCTGAGACGCACGCACGCCCCGGCCTGTGGCAGCAGTGATGCGCACCAAAGCCCGCCCGCTGCCTGTGCAGAAGACGGCGGCAACAGCCTCGTCTGGTGCAAGGATGAAAGCCGTACGGCCAGTGGGACCCACTTTGAGTCGCGCACGTCCCAGGAACGATTTTTTTTCTCATCTTCTTCTGCGCTGTGTGTGTGTGTGTGTGCGGGTGTGTGCGAGGGCTTTCCTTGTTGACCAGTGGACCTTTAAGTAAGCCCTTGACGGTGAGCATACAGTGGGCGGGCCAGCAGCCAGCGAGTCAGCGAGCGAGCGAGCGAGTGAAGGCAAACGCACAGCACAGGCGAATGGCACCTTCCAAGAGCTCTAAGAAGAGCGGGCCGGGCGCCGGCGCCGGCTCGGGCGCCGACAACGAGCAGAAGCTCCAGGCCATCGTGCTGACCGACTCGTTCCAGACCAGGTTCATGCCGCTCACGTCCGTCGTCCCGCGGTGCCTCCTTCCGCTCGCCAACGTGCCCCTGATAGAGTACACGCTCGAGTTCCTCGCGCTCGCGAACATCTCCGAGGTGTACCTCATGTGCTGCGCGCACGCCGACCAGATCCAGCAGTACATCGACGCCTCCAAGTGGGTGCTCCCGTCCTCGCCCTTCGTCAAGATCCAGACCATCATGTCGCTCGAGTCGCGCAGTGTGGGCGACGCCATGCGTGATGTCGACTCCCGTGGCCTCGTCACGGGCGACTTTGTTCTGGTTTCCGGAGACGTGGTGACCAACCTCGATCTCAGCAAGGCCATCGCCGTCCACGCCCACCGCAAGGCCACAGACAGAGACTACATCGGCACAATGGTTCTCAAGCAGGCGTCCCAGCTGCACCGCTCGAGATCCCAAACAGAGCCGGCCTGCTTCATCCTCGACAGAGACTCAGGGAAGTGTCTCTACTACCAGGACATCCCGGCGGTCAACGGGGCCAGAACCTCTGTGAATATCGACCCAGAGCTGCTTCAGGACGTATCTGACTTCGTCATACGCAACGACCTAATTGACTGCCATGTGGACATCTGCACCGTCCAGGTGCCGACAATCTTCCAGGAAAACTTTGACTACCAGCTTCTGAGATCGGACTTTGTCAAGGGGGTTCTCAGCAGTGATCTCCTGAAGAAAAATATTTATGCCTACATCACCATAGAGGACTACGCTGCCCGTGTGGAGAGCTGGCAGACGTACGACGGCGTGTCGCAGGATGTGCTCGAGAGATGGTGCTACCCCATCGTGCCCGAAAGAAACATGCTCCAAGACCAGACTTATACATATGAGAGCAAAAATGTTTACAAGGAGCACAACATCCGTCTGTCGCAGTCTTGCAAAGTGCAGTCCCGTGTGGCCATTGGCGCGGATACCTTCATTGGGGACGGTTCTGACGTGCAGGCGTCAGTGATCGGCAGACGCTGCCATATAGGGAAGGACGTGGTTGTGGATAACTCCTATATATGGGACGGTGCGAGAATAGAGGACGGCACCATTGTGAGGCACTCAATTGTCTGCGCCGGCACCGTCATTGGATCAAACTGCATATTGAATCCTGGGTCTGTGATTGGGTTTGGCGTCGTGATAGACGACAACGTCGTTGTGCCCAACGACACCAGGATCGTGAAGGTGCCTGTGAAGAAGTTGGACGACAGTGTGACCTTTTCAGACGATGACAGCTCTCAGGAGGAAATACCGGAGACAGCTTCCCAGTCTTCCACTGCTTCTCTGGACAAGAGGGAGTCCGAGATCCAGGTCGGGGACGCCTCGGTGGTTGGCCTCCAAGGCGTTGGATTCCTGTACGAGGATGACGAGCAAGAGGACGAGCCAGGGAAGGGCTACACGGGCATGATCTACCAGATGGCGAACCTCAACGTTTCGGATGTATCTGTGGCTTCGACGACTGTTGTGCACCAGCACCGACACAAGAAGCGGACGCAGTCGACGACGTCTATGGTGCAGTCTGAGGACGACGAGGAGGATTTTGCGAAGGAGGCTGCGGCTACTGTTGAGCGAGCTATGGAGTTCAATCACGAGACGGACACCGCTTTGTTAGAGCTGAACACGCTGCGGATGAGCATGAATGTCACCTACCACGAGGTGCGGGAGGCGACATGCGCTGCAATGGTGAAGCGTGTGAACCATTTCATAGAGACCGAGACGCTGGGGGTGAAGGATGCGACGGAGAAGATTTTCCGCAAGTGGTCATCGCTGTTTGCGCGACAGGTGTTTGACCAGGACGACCAGGTGGACCTGCTTCTGATTCTGCAGGGTAAGTGCTCGGGCCTGGACGCTGCGTACGCGTCGACGGTTCTGCTGTACGCGCTGGTGGTGCTGTACGACCTGGAGGTTGTTGAGGAGGACAACATCTACAAGTGGTGGGACAGCGCGGAGAGCCGTGCGCTGTCGCGGGTGCGGGACAAGGCTGCCAAGTGGATCGACTGGCTGCGGGAGGCCGAGAGCGGCGACGACGACGAGGAGGACGAGGAGTGAGCCGCGCGCGGGCAGCTGCACGGGAGCAGCTTCGCTCTTTGCACCTAATGTATGTACTGTATCTCTCTCTGTGTCTCTGTGTCTCTGTGTCTCTGAGGGGAGTTACCCGGACCAGAACATGCGCGAATCCGTTTTTGTGACACCAATTTTTTCCCTGCCTCCACAAGTTGCGCGGAATGCTCACCTGGAAAAGTATAGCGGGAAGGAGGTTTTGGAATTCGGGGCCAACGACACGTTGTAGCCGGAGCCTGGCGCGTTTCAACAGGGTCAGTCGGTCTGAGAGCGGCGAGCAGACTGAGATTGGCAGAGCGAGCACCACAGACAGCGCGTGTCGAGTTTTCAGGAAAGATCAAGGAACCCGCGGCAGGCTCGTAGTTTCTTGACCTGTGACGAGCGTTCGAACGTGCTACTTACTGCGTGTGTGTGTGCGTGTGTGCGCAAGGAGCTGCCGGCGCCGTAGTTCTGCAAGAGGACCCAGAGCCTGGGACAGAGCGCGGGACACAGCGTGAGTATATTGCTACAGACAAGGCGCGCTGTTTGCCGCGCGCCAACACCCGCTGCACCAGGACGCGTACTAACCCCCCCCGCAGAGCTGAAGTTATAAGGCAAGATGATGACCATAAAGTGTGTCGTGGTGGGCGACGGTGCCGTGGGCAAGACGTGCCTACTGATCTCGTACACAACGAACAAGTTCCCAGAAGACTACGTCCCCACTGTGTTTGACAATTACGCAGTGACGGTGATGATTGGGGACGAGCCGTACACCGTCGGGCTGTTTGATACTGCCGGACAGGAGGACTACGACCGCCTGAGACCGCTGTCGTATCCGCAGACCGATGTGTTTCTGATCTGCTTCTCCGTGGTGGTGCCATCCTCGTTCGACAACGTGAGAGAGAAGTGGTTCCCGGAGGTGAGCCACCACGCGCCGCAGGTCCCGTGTCTGATTGTGGGCACGCAGACGGACCTGAGAAAGGACTCGACTGCGCTGGCGAACCTCATGCGCCAGGGCCAGAAGCCCATCACGGTCCAGCAGGGCGAGAAGCTCGCGAAGGACCTCAAGGCGGTGAAGTATGTCGAGTGCTCGGCGCTGAGCCAGGAGGGGCTCAAGAACGTGTTTGACGAGGCCATTGTCGCCGCCCTCGAGCCTCCCGTGATCAAGAAGAGCAAGAAGTGCACCATTCTTTGAGGCTGCCATGCACGGATGGGTCCTGGGGCGCGGGCGTGCTTTCTGGCGCGGGGTCTCCAGGTTTTATCGCTTACGGCCGGCTTTGGTCTGTTCACCTTGAGAGTCTCGTGGAGCCCCTGGATTTATAAAATGTATTTTGGATAGGTAGAAGAGAGCTTTCTTACTATTTGCAGCTCAGCGCGGCACGCAACGGAGCTGCGGCTCCCTGACGGCTCCCTTGTAGCTCCCTGCCCACTCCCTTCCCGCTGGCCTGGGCCTTGCTCTCACTGTACTACTACAGCCACCAGGCCCGGCCCGGCCAGCAGAGGAGCCTGGGGCCCCCGCCCGGGGTTACCCGCCCTGCGTGTTCCCGCTGTGAAAAATTTCCACACCCACACACAGCCAACGCGAAACCGGTTCCTTTAGAAGGCAACGAGATCCCAGACACAGAACGCCACTGCACACGCCCGCGGCTTCGCAAGACACACGGCCCTCGTCCACGAAGCTCAGACACAGCCTCTATCCAGAACGATGTTTTCTGCCGCGCGCTCGGACACGCTCTTCCTCGGCGGCGAGAAGCTCAGCGGGGAGGACGTGCGTAACCAGAACGTGTTGGCTACGCAGGCGGTAGCCAACGTGGTCAAGTCCTCGCTCGGCCCGGTGGGGCTCGACAAAATGCTGGTCGACGACATCGGCGACGTCACGGTGACCAACGACGGCGCCACGATTCTCTCGCTCCTGGACGTGCAGCATCCCGCGGGGAAAATCCTGGTCGAGCTGGCCAACCAGCAGGACAGAGAAGTCGGTGACGGCACCACTTCCGTGGTGATCATCGCGTCCGAGCTTCTCAAGCGAGCCAACGAGCTCGTCAAAAACAAGGTCCACCCGACGATCATCATCACAGGCTACCGTCTCGCTCTCAGAGAGTCCACACGGTTCATCAACGAGGTCCTTTCGCAGCCGGTCGAGAGCCTGGGCGAAGAGACCCTTATCAACATTGCCAAAACCTCAATGTCCTCGAAAATTATAGGCCCGGACTCGGACTTCTTCAACAGAATGGTCGTGGACGCTATGCTCGGCGTCAAGACAACGAACCTCAAGGGCGAGACGAAGTACCCCGTCAAGGCTGTCAACATTCTCAAGGCACACGGGAAGTCTGCGCTAGAGTCTGTGCTCATCAACGGCTACGCCCTCAATTGTACCGTGGGCTCTCAGGCCATGGTGAAGAAAGTCGCGGGCGCGAAGATCGCGGTTCTGGACATGAATCTCCAAAAGGCACGGATGGCAATGGGGGTGCAGATCAATATTGATGACCCTGAGCAGCTCGAGCAGATCAGAGAGAGAGAGTACGGTATAGTCCTCGAGAGGGTGAGAAAGATCATCGACGCAGGTGCTAATGTTGTGCTGACCACAAAGGGAATTGACGACCTGTGCTTGAAGGAGTTTGTGGAGGCTAAGGTGATGGCTGTGAGACGGTGCAAAAAGGAGGACTTGCGAAGAATAGCGAGAGCAACGGGCGCAACCTTCATCAGCAGTATGTCAAACTTGGAAGGTGACGAGATATTCGAGCCAGGCTACTTGGGACAGGCGGAAGAGGTTGTCCAGGAGAGATACTCCGATGATGAGTGTGTTTTGATCAAGGGAACTAAGATGCACTCGTCTGCTTCCATAGTGTTGCGGGGCCCTAACGACTACTCGCTGGATGAGATGGAGAGATCGCTCCACGACTCCCTCAGCGTTGTGAAGCGGACTCTGGAGAGCGGGAACGTTGTTCCTGGTGGTGGGGCTGTGGAGTGTGCGCTGAACATATACCTCGAGAACTTTGCCACGACTGTCGTGTCGAGGGAGCAGCTTGCGATTGCAGAGTTTGCGTCTGCGCTGCTGGTGATTCCAAAGACCTTGGCGGTGAATGCTGCGAAGGACGCGTCCGACCTGATCGCCAAGCTGCGCTCGTACCATGCTGCGTCGCAGCAGGTGTCGCACACGGACACGAAGAGAAAGAACTACAAGTACTACGGCCTCGATCTGATGAAGGGCAAGGTGGTGAACGAGATGAGCCAGGGTGTCTTGGAGCCTACGCTGTCGAAGATCAAGTCTCTCAAATCCGCACTCGAGGCGTGTGTTGCGATCCTGAGAATCGATACCATGATCAACATCGACCCTGAACCGCCGAAGGAGGACCCTCACGCCAGCTGCCAGTGATTGCCCCGGCAGCACAGATAGAAGAGCACTTGCAAGCACGAGCAGAGGGAGGAGAAGAGAGCTTGCGCTTGGCTGAGGGTGATCTCCGAAAGAAAACAGGAGCACACAACACCCGAAACCAAGACCAAAACCACAGGCTCTTTTACGCCCCCTCCCCTTAACAGCTCTTAGTTACATAATCAATTAGTAATGCATGCGCCTCTTGTATGTTATACGACGTAAACGACACGAAGCGAGTGGGTAGAAAATGTAGACTTGAGCTTCGAAGGAGAGAGAAAGCTGTATAACCTGATCAGGACCACTCCATAGCGAACCGGAGAGGTTGCAAGAGCACGCAGACCAGCCAACACACGCTTCAACAGCGCTGTCCCGAACTGGCCTCGCTTGCTTTTCTGTTTCCCCTACAACAGGCGCAGCAGGAACTAGACGCTCAACTGCCGAGCGGCTGCTTTTCTTCTTGATCTGGGACCCACCGCGTCTGAGCCAGGCAGCGTCCCTGGAGATCGATCCGCTTTTGCTGTCAGCCTTCTCGGGCCCCGCTTGCCTTCACAGCACCCAGATATGAGTGACAACGACAACCAGTTGGCTCAGACAGCGCGTGGCGCAAGAATCAACAAACGGTCAACGGGCAAGCGGAAGTTCCACACCAAGAGCCGAAAGGGATGCCTGACGTGCAAGAAGCGGCGCGTAAAGTGCGACGAAATGCGTCCCGTCTGCGGAAACTGCCACAGAATGGGCCTCGAGTGCGTGTACGCCACACAGCTGCCGACCCCACGACCTAGCATCATAAGCCACGCCGAAGAGACAGCAGCGGAAGAGGCAGCGATCGCGCCCCAAGTGACTCTGGAAGAGAGCCCGGTGTCTGCAGACCCATTTTCTATGCCCAAAGTGCCCGAGGTCAGTAACCCAGAACCGTCTCTTTCTCCTAATCTCATCACTGATGTACCTCCATACCCAGCAAGTCAGGATCTCAACATGCTTGATCTGCGCCTCATGTATCACTACACAACAAAGGTCTGGCCTACCATTACAGAGGCTGGCATTTCCGACTTCAAGATCTGGTCGGAGGATATTCCCATGCTAGCTTTCCGCTATCCCTTCTTAATGCACTCAGTACTCGCATTCAGTGCAACACATCTTTCCAGAACAGAGAGAGGACTAGATCAGGTGGTGACTTGTCACCGCGCAGAGGCTCTGCGGCTGCTCCGCGAGGCGGTGCTGGAGATGTCTCCTGAGAACACCGACGCTCTCGTTGCTTCCGCTCTCATTCTTATTATGGACTCTCTGGCAAATGCCTCACTGCCTACATCTACCTCGCTTAAGTCGCTACCTCCATCTGCCTGGATTTTCCACGTGAAAGGAGCAGCCACCATTCTCACTGCTGTCTGGCCGCTGAGCGAGAAATCTAGATTTTACAAGTTCATCTCAGTGGATCTTGGTGACCTCGGCGAGATAGGCTACGACCTCATCAGCGGGGAGTTATCCAGTATCAACCAAAACTCATTCTCTGGGAGCTCAGCAGAGACTCCAAGCGATATGAGGATGAAGTTCTCTTCGATTCAGTGCTTTGATGATGAAATTCAAGATATGTTTCCATTGGCTTACCAGTCACCATACCTCCCAACTCTCGCGTACATGGCAAAGCTCCACATGGAGCGCAATAAGAGCGATTTCATTTTGCGCATTTTTGCCTTTCCCGCTCTCCTGGACAAGCGATTTCTTGGGTTGCTGGTCAACTGCGACCTTTCCGCTATGCGAATCATGAGATGCTACTACAAGTTGCTAAGAAACTTCACGGCTGAAATGAAGGACAAGGTCTGGTTTTTGGAAGGTGTCTCATCAGTTCTCCCAGTAGATGTGGAAGAGTATTCGGGAGGAGGCGGTATGCACATGATGCTTGACTTCCTTGGTGGACCTTCCATTGTAGGAGGCGAGGAGGGCCTTAGCACTGGCGCCGGAAGTATGGTTCAGTCAGAGCTATTAGACACCAATAATCTCCCAAGCACCTCCCTCACCGAGAGCTTGGGACTGGACGATACAAGTGGTTTGGAAGACGATAGTGGATTCATGAGTGTTTAGATATGCTTTACTCACTCAATCGCATACTGTTTTAACGAATTGTGTGCCAAAAGGCTTAACATCTTATATATAGTGCCAAACATCTTATATATAGTGCCAAAATATTAATTATGCGATATGATATGCTATGATTTGTGTGGTGGGTATTGCTAGCAGGACCTTTTTAATTCAAGCGAAATTGGAAACCAATCTAAGTTGTTAGATCTTTGTTCGTGCAATTCCATCTGGATCTCGGTTGACTCCAAGTTCCAATAACTTAGCGAAAGCAGAGCTAAAATCTACGGCAAACCGATCGTAGTCCTTTGCGTAGATTTCTACCCATTTTTTGAACTCTGCTGTTCTCAACATCTCCATATCGGTGTTCAACATCATTAGACGACGGTCGGAATTGTAATATTGAGAATTTCCTGTTTCTGGAACTATGCCAGGGGTCCATGTATCATCAAGGAGTACTTTAAAAAATTCGTTGTCAAAACGAATTGGATCATCTGTCCATTGACCGCTGAATCCGCTGAATTTGGTGTGACAGCCACCGAGAGTGTGGCCTGCTCCAATAAGAGCTACTATTTCTTTATCACTGAATCCTAGGCGAGTGGTGAATACTTCTCTTATGTGATCTGTTCCCTTGACTGCAAGTGGAAGCCGGCCCATGGGAGGGACTTTTGTTGGATCGGGGCAGTCTGTTCTTCCAGGGCTCCAAGGAATCTTAGGGCCACCCATTGCTTCTATGGCAACCACCCCACCTAAGGTGTACAGATCGGCAAATGTAATCCAAGGAAATCTCTCATGAATCTGATCAAGGTAGGATTTTGCAGTATGCAAACCTGTATTTCCAGGGTCATTAAACTCTTGTGCGAAGCGCATTGTCCCACCATTACACCCTCCTGTTCCAGAGCCTCTGTCAAAGTGGGCACAGCAATGCCAAGTGAACCTGACCATATTAGGGCCCAATGAACCGTCATCAAAACCAGGGAGAGGCAAGAAATCCTTTATTGCCTGTCTGACCAGGTCGTAATTACCATTGGTCGGGTCCATCTGCTTTGGTTTCCTTCTGATTTTGATTTTGTAAAGGAAGTTGGAACTTGTAGAGTCAGCAGATTTAAGCTGTCCGTCTTCCACAGTGCCTCCCGTCGTACGTCCGATCGGGTCCAAGGACTTTGTTGTTTGTGTTGCACCATTTGAGTCCAAAGCCTCGTCAACAGTAGAAGGTCTAACAGGCGTAGTGGGGATAGGAGCGCGTCTCTTTTCTGGAGAATCAAAGAGTCCAATCAGTGGGGGTGATTTAACATCGACTGTTTGAGATACGAGTTGCCCAGATGGATGCGCCTGGCGAATTGACTCAGAGCTAAGGATATACGACTTTGGGGTAAAGTTCATGTTTGGTTTTGGCATGATGACCTTACTTGAGTCTCTCACAGCATCATAGTTCAGATACCCTGCTTCAATTTCTAGCTGCCTCAATTCGTCCCCCAAAGCCGACGGTGGGACCTGTTTGCTTTCCAAATGCCCCCCGCTATACACGTAGTCGTTGTGAAGCCCAATAGCCCACGCGAGGGCTAGATGGGGGTGAACAATGTACCTATCCCAATAGTAGCCCGTTCTGAACCAGGTCTTGGCTCGGAAATCTGCTAAGCCGGTGGGGGCTTCAAACCAAACTTTGATTTCTTGGGCCACAGGTCTCCGCTTGTTGAAGGTTCTATTGATGTTGTGTGATCGCTTCTGTTCAAATGAGTCATGGAAGGTTTCAAGATCCTCATTTGACTCGTCCACCATTAGCAGCACATTGTAGTGATAGAGTACGAACAGCTTGGAATAAGACAGGAAGTTGAGGATGTTGAAGTGCACATACTGTAGCAGGACACGGAAGAACGAGTACGGGACATACGCGATTCTTCCAATGGTCTCGATTGCTTGCAGGGACTGTTTTCTAGCAGTGTGAATATACTCCATGCTAATTCACTTGATGACACGCCTATGACTGCCCCCTGTTTCATACCCTGACAGAGAGCCCCTTATCCTTGTGCTGTGGAAAGAAATGAAACCTTCTTATCCCCTTTTTAAGCGCCCGTAATTATATATTTTTTTGTTTGTTCAAGTAGTTGTATTAGTAGTAATAGCCAATATTAGCTTTAGTTGTCTACACAGTGCTATTAACCAAAAGATCCAAAGGCTGTATGTATATAGCTCAACAAAAGGGAGGGTTTACGTGAGAACAAAAAAAGGCTGGAGAAGAGACTTCTGCTGTTCGAAAAAGGGAACCAAAAGCAGAATGCCCAAAAGGCCCCTATTCATGAATTAAGCTGAACGTAGTTTCCAGGAAAGACACCTTGAGCGCCATTAACAGTGCCCGTCCACCAGCCGTTCTGGTCCGCTGTTCTCTGCACAATCGTGATCACGGTCCCAGCAGTGAAGCTCAAGTCTCCCGCGGCCTGAGCAGTATAATCGTAGAGCGCAGTACATGTTTCTGGAGCAGCGGCTGCTATTGGGGACACGGCAGATATAGGCGACGCATATGGTTGCGAAGGCGACGCTACCGAAGCCCCATACGGAGTCTTCTGGTCAACAGGGTAGCCATAGGTGGACGTAGTGGCTGGAGGGGTTTGCCCGTAAGCAGGGGCCTGACCGTAGGCAGGAGGAGGCGAGGCGGCATTTCCATACGCAGGTGCTGGTGAATATGAGCCGTACGCACTGCCTGCAACAGAACCGGTTTCGGCTCCTACACCGACACCGGCTCCGACCGCTGACTCTCCAGCCTGGCCGTAACGTCTCCTCGTGGCCTCCAACTTGGCCTTAGCATGCCCAATCTTGAAATGAGTAAGCCCGATCGCTTCCGCTCTTTCCTCCACATCTCCTCTCTTGTAGTGGTAAGCCTCCAAGATATCTGTCGAGAGGTCAAAGTAAGGGATTTTCATCTCCTCCATTCTGCTTGAAAGAGCATAAAAGACATTTAGCTGCATGTAGTACAGACTGACAAACAAGGGCTTGATAAACTCTCCCTCCAGTCTGAACAAGATTGGAAGTTCGGTCTTGAGCATCTCATTATAGTAGTCGTATTCCTGCTGAGCGATAGCAACGTCGTTCTCGTACTTGTATACCTTTTCCTCGTCCTTTGCATTTTGATTCTTCTGGGCCTTTGCCTGTGCTCTCTTGAGGGAGTTCTGGTGTCTGTCGAGATCCAATTGCTTATGGTTTCTCTTGGTAGCCATCTTGCGGATAGCCTGGATGATTTTCAGGAGCTCCTGGGCAGGGGCGACGATTCTTGTCTCGATAAGCTCCAAGTCCGGTCTGAGAGTCTCTTTGAGCTCCTTCACCACGTCGGTGTACTGCTCACAGGCCTTGATACCCTCCGGGTTACCCTCGGGGATGGTGGAGTTTGGATCTGAGAGTTTTCCGCTGATAGGCTTGAAGATTTCCTCTATGGCCTTCGAGAACCCGAGCTGGTGGTCGAGCATGTCGTTGACGGCTTTGTGGTATCTTTTAGACTCGTCGGAGATACGCTTGGTCTGCTCCTCGAGCTCTTTGAACCGTCTCTCTGCGTCGGTGTAGACGGCGTCCACTGTGCTTTCGCCCATGTTAAGCTTCTGGCGCAGGTTCTGCGGGGCCCGCACGATGGCCTTTTGGATTCCCTTGAAACTCATGCTGCACAGCTCTCAGGTGGTAAAACGTTGTTCAAGTCCGGGCCGGCGACTGCTGAGCACACTATCGATGTCTAAGGGGGAGGGGGAGGTAGCAGGGGCGGCACTTGCTGACAGAGTCCAGACTGTGGCGCGACACGCGGGGTTGCCCTGGTACATGCGAATTGCGGGCGCTTGAAGGCTGGGGTTTTTTCTCTACGGCCCTTCTGTTGTTTTAGTGTGTTAGTTTCTTTTCCATTTATGCCACCCACCCAGTAAGGGTGCGAGAGGGCCCCCGCGCGCACCACCAGAAAAAACACAAGAGGACCTAAAAAAAGGAAAACTACGGCAGAGTAGCCCCCTCCGCCAGCACAAAGATTACGTAACACAAAGAAGAGAGCGTCTTAGCTGGAGCCCGGCGGGGGAGGAAAAGCAGAATAGCATGTCTGGTGTAGAGATGCCCCAGCTGGTCTTGTTTTTTCCCGCCGTGTTGGTTTTTTATGTTTGCTGCCGTGTGCAGACACACGAAACAGAGACTGGCGGAGTTTTCTGCCTGTGTGCGCGCTTTTGGGAGGTGGGGGAGATGCTGCAGCAATTTTTTCTTGTGCAAACGGCAAATATTCGATGCACAGGTTACCCGGCCGTGCGGTAAGGAGCAGTGTGAGGCGTGGGGCTAATGGTACGACGATGCTGTGTGTCTCTGTGGGCGCGCGCGCGAGCACCGCCTGCCGCGGATCGCGCGACGGTTCCAGCCGGGACGGTGGGGGGACGGGGGGCAGGGAGGTGAGGCGCCTGGCCCACGGTGCGCACTGCACTTTCCCTGGGCGCGAGCCGGGAGCCACGGCACACGGGACGGGGCCTGGGTGTCGGGAGACGGCTGGCGCGTTTGGGGCGTCGCCCGGCAGGACGCGCGATCGGTGGCAGGCAGCGCACGTCTCACCACCAGTAACCGCCCCGCTGGCTAACGGCTACCGGGGGCCGCCGCTCTATCATACACTAATTATCTGGAAGAAGGTGTCCTCTTTTCGTGGCCTCCCACTTTTCACCAAGGTAGAAGAATATTTATATGTTATATGTATACATATATGAATGTATTTATTCATTTTTTATACATACATATACATATATAAATATATGTGTATACAAACACACAGACGCACGCACTCACGCAAACACGTTCACAGATACATACACACCTCACCGCTTGCCCTCACGCACCCCACCAGAGCACCGCACAGGTCCGCGCCATATCCAGCCGGCTGTCTAACCACCGAGTTGGCACACAGCGCAAATTGTGCCTCCCCCCTTACCCTCCCTTTGCCCTGCCTTTCCCGCGTGAGCCCTGCAGAGAGCCTTCTTTGAAGCGTTCCACTTTCTAACTCAATTCACCAGCCGCCCTCTTCCCACCAAGGCTTGCTGCTCGTGCTACGTGTTTGGCCCTACACTCGCTCATAATTCAACCGCCACAGTATCCATCGCACTCCTGCAAACCCAATGTCTGAGCCCTCGTCCCCAGGAAAAACGTTGACGGGCTGGTGGAAGCAGTTCCGAAGAAGCGACCACGACCTCTCCTCCCCAAGCCCAGTTTCCATCTCTAGTCCCGCAAACGCCTCCTCCACAAACCAGTCCCCAGACACCAAGTTTGTGTCCTCTCCCAACTCAGTGCTGCAATCCACGTCACCGCTACACGCGCCCCTCTCCACTCCAACGAGACCATTTCTGGGATATAAGTCCAAGTCCTCCCATGCCGTCAGACCACAGGCTCCACAATCGGAAAACAGCTCCTCATCTATTGCTCACGAAAAGCTAAGACAACATAGGGACTCCTTCATACAACAGCGGCAGCTCAACTTCATCGGCAATTCAAGTGTGTTTGGCTGCTCCTTGAAGGAGTCGCTCGACGTTGCAGAGGCCAGAATATATATCAGCAGCGATGGCGATGGCCTCATAAGATATGGCAGAATACCAAGGGTGGTTGCTCTATGTGGGCTGTACCTAAAGAAAAATGGTTTAGATGTCGAGGGGATATTCAGGGTTGCCGGTTCCACAAAACGAATCAAGCAACTGCAGCTCATATTCTCCACTTCTCCTGACTATGGATCCAAGATTGACTGGGATGGGTTTACTGTACATGATGCGGCGTCCCTGTTCAGACGATACCTAGGGTCGCTCCCCGAGCCTCTGATACCTTTGTCCCTGTATGAGGCATTCAGAGAACCTCTGCGGTCCCGGCCTGCAATTGTAAAGTATTTGAAAAATAAAGAAAAGAAGATGGCCAAAGAAAAGGAACAAAATGACGCCAAGCAGCCAGCTGCTGGCAAGAATGGACAAGGAGAAGAGTTGACGAGCGCTGGTGAATCTAAGACATCACCAACTAATGGTACAGATAAGGAATCGAGGAAAGTCGAGAAGAAGGCAAAGAAAGAGAAATTAAAAAAGGAACGAAAAGAAGCGTTAATGGATTATGCTGAACTTTTCGACAAACTTCCTGAATTACAGCGACAGCTTCTGTTCTACATATTGGATTTATTAGCTATATTCAATGCTCACAGCGAAAAGAATCTTATGCCTGCCAAGAACCTTGCTGCTGTATTTCAGCCTTCTGTTTTGTCTCATTCAGATCATGATATGTCTCCAGAAGAATATGCCTTATCGTCATTAGTTATTGAGTTCATGATCGAATACTCATACAAGATCCTACCGGCCGCGCAAGCTTCTTCTGCCAACAGTTTAGCTAAATCACAGAAAACGGCTAAAGAAGATAATGAAACAAAAATTACTGCTATCACTTCTGACCCTGAATCGACTGTTCTTGTGGATTCGAACGCAACTTCGGGAACTATTCAAGCAGAAACAGCACTTGGTGCCATCGACTCTATTGCACTTCCATCTCAGGCCCCACAGGAATCATATCCTCCCAGCTCTCGTATCACTAGAGGGCATAGCAAGTCCCTTTCGTCAGTGCAGGCAAATACGGATATGCTGGTAGTGAACAATGCAAGAGGCAAGCTGAACCACGGTGGATCAAATAACACAGAGGAAGCCGACTCTGCTTTAGAAAGCGACGAAGAGTTTCCCAAGTCAATAACTAAAAAGTCCTCGTCTTCCACTGTGGAGGAAAAGCCATTTATCAGTTATGCGACAAAGGTCCAAACAACTGAATTGGATCCACTCCTCAATGCTGACATCCATCGCCTTTCATTAGAAGAAGATGTTTCTCTTCCAACTAATAGCGCAGCGAATTCTGCAGACAACAGTGGTGCAACAACAAAGGGAGCGACTGTTACTAAAAGCCCAGGAAAAATGTTATTGGGCAACTTTGGTAAACAACAAAACATGAAGATGGATTCTACCATGGAGGCCGGTGTTATTAATGAAAATATCTCGCCCACTAGACGTGGGTCTGCCAGTTCAGGAAACAAGAGCTCCGAGATACAAGACGAAGATCGCGTGTCTCGGTGGGAATCAGACACTGCTGGCTCCAATAGTGAAAAGAAAAAGTGGTTCCATAAGTTGAGGTCGCGATCAAGATCCAAATCAAGAAAGTTGTAGTAGGTATATATGTCTTCATACGCTATCAATCTGGTCTTTCATCGAAGATTTTATTAAAAAGTTCACAACGATCCTCAATCAAGAATCTCGATTGACGTGTCACCAAGCTTCGCCTTTTTCGCGTCCGGCTCTTCGTCATCAACGGCCTTCCGCTTTATACCCTTTGTAGTCTCTATTATCTCCTCGTCATCGACAATAACAATGCCGTCGCCCGTCTCTATTCCTCCATTTTCATCGCTCTCAGAGTCTTTCTTCTCTTGCACTTTTCTGAACTGGGGGATTGTTAAATCAGGAAGTTGAACTTTCAAATTCATATTTGGGTTCACATACAGTTCTATGGAGTCTAGAACCTCATCTGAATCACCAATGTACAGAATATCCCCTAATTTGCACAATGTCGCAAGCTTACTTTCTAAATTGTCTTCAAAGTCGTAATCATAGAGCAGTCTTCCAGCATTTGCAATCTCCACATCGTCACTATATTTGTATTTCTCTATCAGAGCATCTCGCAGGTCTGAAACTGTTAGGTGATCAAGATCAATATTGAGCACACCCCTGGTCACTGAGCATGCTCTGCAGGCTGGATTTGGTTTGACCAAGGTAGATGAATTGATAAACTTAGTTGGCTGGTTCGAATCATAAACCATTCTGGAGTTCGCAACCTTCTCCTCAATCGAATCATGGAAGCAATGAATGGATAGGAGAGAACTGAAACCAGCCATAATTGCATTGGTCGTGGCAACAGCTGGAATGATGTTGCCTGCAATCTGTTTGATTTCAAATTTAGTTTTCAAAGGGATGTGGAATATGTGTGATCTTAGGTTTGCAGCTGCCACCACGAAGTTTAACACAGCTTCGTCATCTTTGTCAAACTCGATGGTCTCGTTCTTGGAGCGAATTGTGAGCTCCAGCGTTGAGGAAATAAACACTGCAAGGTTCTCTGCAGGGGACCATAGTTTTTGATCATTTAAATTAACGGCTGAAATATCAGATGGGAGACTTTTATAATCTAATGGTGATGGCTTTTCTCTCATCGTCCACAAAGTCTCAATCATCAGCAATCTTGAAATGTCATCTCTGAAAACTTTGTCCACAATCTCATAAACGAAAGCGGGGCTAGAATCGTCAGTGCCGGCTTTTGCAGCAATAGCGACCAGCTCTCTAAGATGCGACAACTCATTAGCCTCGGAAACTATCGCTTTTGCTTCATCTTTGTTGTCCGTGTCTACTTCATCCTCAGTCAAGCTGCTTGGTTCATTTTCCCCAAATAGTTGAGAAAACAGGAAATTTTTAGCCCAAGTAATGCAATGTATAGGCTTCGATGGTGTGGAACGAATGGTGCATATAGGGAAGGTCTTAGGCGTTTCCTTTGGAACACACTCAAAGCATTCAGTGCGATAGGGAAATATAGGTTGGACCTGACCCTTCAGGCCCGAAGTGCCACTCTCCATCAGTGGTATGCCAGTAAACAGGACGATTTTATTCACATAAAACCGAGCCTCAAGGTTATCAAGCGCATTAAAGATGACGTCAAACTGTTGGAAAAACGAGAGGGGAAACATGGTGGTATCCATGATATTTCCATGATGCGACACCAGCGTGGAGGCATGATTGAAGTGCTCCACTGCGTGCACCGCCGTTATTGACTTGGACTTTTTGATATCCTTTTGCCGGAACAGAAACTGTCTGTTGAGGTTTGAGAGGTCGATCGTGTCCAGGTCCAGCACATGTATTTCTCCGTAGTTCATCATGATTAGGTCTTTAAGAAGCTCACACCCGATACCTCCAGCACCGACCAGAAGAACCCGCGAGCCTTTTATTTGATTCATTTTGGCCTCGCCAAAGATCTTGCGCAGAAAGCTATCACGCATTTTTATAAAGCTGTGTGAGCGAGTTAATGAATGAGCCTACGCCTGCTTTCCAAACCAGCTGTTTTCAACAGCAGCAGGCCATGTGTTTTTCAAAGGCTCTCGATCGTTGCTGGTGACACTATGAACTAGCGCGAACCTTAGTAACGCATTAACGACGCCCTTTTTACCCAAGGCAGCTAGCTTTCCACTGTGTTATCTTAGTTCAAAAATATTTTTCAGTGTCTGCGATGTGTATGTATATTTTCCCTCAATACTGAAACGCCAAGAGAGAAAAACACTTGAAAAACGTGTTCTTAGGTGCTTCTTCAGCTATTGAACGGTTCCATCAAACAACGAGGACCCAGCAGCAGTCAGCAGATCTTCCACAATGCCTGACAAGTACTCTGTGATCTTGCCCACCTATAATGAGCGCAAGAACCTGCCCATAATAATATACCTGCTTGCTAAACACCTCAGCAGCAACAACTTGAACTGGGAAGTGGTCATAGTGGACGATAACTCCCCAGACGGAACTCAGGATATCGCGAAACAGCTGATCCGCATCTATGGGCCAGATCACATTCAGCTGAGACCGAGAGCAGGCAAACTGGGACTTGGAACAGCCTACATCCACGGCCTGCAGTATGTCACAGGGAACTTTGTTATTATTATGGACGCAGACTTCTCGCACCACCCTTCCGCCATTCCAGAGTTCATCAAGAAGCAGCAGGAGGGAGACTATGACATTGTTACAGGAACTAGATACGCTGGCGACGGAGGCGTTTACGGATGGGACCTGAAGCGTAAACTGATCTCCAGAGGCGCAAACTTCTTAGCCACAGTTGTCCTAAGACCGCACGTTTCCGACCTGACAGGATCTTTCAGACTTTACAAAAAAGAGGCACTCACTAAGATAATTGGTGCTACCAAGTCTAAAGGTTACGTGTTCCAAATGGAAATGATGGTGAGAGCAAGAGCTTTTGGCTTTAGCATTGCTGAGGTGCCTATCTCGTTTGTTGATCGACTATACGGAGAGAGTAAACTCGGGGGCGACGAGATAGTGGGCTATCTCAAGGGCGTCTGGACTCTGTTCACCACTGTATAAGCATTATTGGTGGCCGCTGCATTTCCAAGATATCTCGTCCGACTGTACTCGAGTATAACACCTTCAAAAATTGGGACACCGTGTTTCGTTGTGTATTCGCTGGCACTTGAGACAACACACGCGCGCACCGCACTTGATACAGGTGCTGAAACTGACGTTGCCACAAATTGTGCAAAGCTTTTTGGAAGTGAACTGATTTGCCTTTATCTCCATGCCCCGGAGCATTCGTAATTCTGACTTGTCCAGCTCGTCAATGTAGTTTGTCCACGTTTTCTTCGAGTTGAGTATTCTTCGCACAGCAATAGAAGGAGTGGTCTTTCTTTTGGATATTTTGGGCCCGAGGTTCTTCAGAATATCTATCTTAATCCCTTCGTTGTAGTTTTCCCTGTTGAGCTCTTCGAATCTTCTGTTTGCCTTTTTCAGCCCTGCCTGCTGCTCAAGCGCCAGCCCGTTCTCCGCAGCCGCCTCCGCCGTCTCGCTGTTGGCAGTCTGCTTTTCGTTTGACTGCTGAAGTGCAACAATGTTGTAGTTGATGCGCTTCCGTTTGGACCCCGACGAACCTTGGGCGTTCAAGTGGCTGCTCGTGGGGGCCTGAACATTGCCGTGGACCGACGAAAAATACACATTTGGATCCTGTCCTTTCGGGATCTCCTCAACTGTAGGCATTTTGAAGTGACACACAGACCAGCTCTAAGCCCTGAAGCGCGAGTTTAAGGGAGGTCCAGTGAGCTTTGCCGATCGTTGCAGTCAAGATAGATCAAGCTTGTTGCTTTCAACTTGTAAAGATACACCACCCGAATATAAACAGGTAATGTTAAAAAAAAAACACATTTCCAAAGGCAAAGTTACGTAATCACGATAACGTTCATGTGGGGATGGGAGGAAAGGGGGGAGGAAGTGAGGTTATATAAGAAGGCCGACGCATGCCTAAACTGTAGATAGGCACAGGATTACATCATACGTGACAACTATGATACACTTAGTGGTATGTGTGAAAGTGGAGCCTAATCCTCTGAGAAGAGTGCCGCCTTCATTGTTGAGTGGAAGAAATCAACAACTGATGCCACCGACAAATAATCGCACGCAATTCCGCTCCGCAGATACAGCAAGGTTCCTTCTCCAATGTTGAGACCCACCGGACTAGAGCCACTAAAGTAGTGCGCTATCTTTTTGGAGATCTCCTCGTTCAGTGCACGCACATTATCGTCTCCAATGGCTTCCTTTGCCATAGGAACTAGCCGAACAACAAACAAGGACTGCTTGAAAGAAAGCTGATCGGTCTTGTGGCGAAGCTCGACCGTAAGGTTCATTTTAAGCTTCTCGAACCGCTGCTTCTTTTCCAGCTTTCTCCCAACAGACTTGAAATAGGTTATTCGCAAAATCTCACAACCAAGAATGTTAGGCTCGAACCCATATTTAGGTGATGGTTTCAGCTCATCAATAGGCAAAGTGCTCTCTGCATTGATATCGTGAAACTTTTTGACGATTTGCTGAGTCTCCAAACAAAGCTTCTTGTAAACGTTGTAGAAGGGAAGAGTCAACTTTAAATAGATGATTAGCTGTTGGATCTTCAGGAAATTTAAATCATTTGCTATCATGCCATTGAGATACTCCAGACAGGGCCGGTGAGGGTTGTTTTCCGGTAGCTCAATAGACACAGACTCCTTCGATTCATTCAAAATTACCAACGTTATGCATTCTTCTTCCAAAAGACCATATTGGAACGTTATATTTGTCAAGGAGATGTCAATCACCTTCAAAGTGTCATCATGACTAATAGCATGGAGAAGAGAGAGTAAGCTTGAGAGCTTGTTCAAAACCAATAGCGAGTCATTCATTATAAGGGATTCGTTTCCCCCAGCCGCTGACCCATTAAGTCCACTGTAAGAACCAAAGGTATTGTTAAATTTAAGCTTCTCCGTGATGTTGACCTTGGAATGAATTTTGAAGATAGAGGTCAAAGGACTGATTTCAATAGAATTGCTCTTATCATCCTTAAAGGAAATTGAGGACAACTTAAGCTTGCTTAAAAGTTTCCCAAATACGTAAATATCCAGCTCATTTCCCTTGATAACTAGACACAGTATCAAAGACTCACGACAATTAGGAATACTGAAAAGAGTGTTATTGTCAATAACCATCAGCATGTTGTTCTGATCTTTCTCATCCAGGGACAAATTTAGACTCTTTGTGACAAACTGTTTAATCGCATCGTCGCTCGCATCGACAATCTTCAAGCTACAACCCTGGTTTTCTAATTCCAAAACCAACAAATTGCACAAAAGCTTAGAGGTTGTTGTTTTTGCTAGCGCGAGCAAACTAAGATAGTCATACTGAGATTTGTCTGATGAAAGCTCCACAGGTTCTGCCCATGAAATGAACCACTGACCGGACGCTGATTTGATTCTTGAACACCACCATTGAATTTCAGAGGAAAAACCCGACACACCCATTGCCACAAACCACCCACCCGGCCACTCTCTTCTTCTGTAAAATTTGACTGCAAAGAGCTGACCAGCAAGATTTTCATCTTTCAAGTTTTCATAATTAATTTTTAGCTTAGCCAATTCGGTAGTTGGAAGCTTGACAACATCAACGGCTATCCATCCAGTGGCACCAAGCATAGCTGATAGTTCAGCTAACTGCATCTCAAGTCGTAAGCTCAACAGTCCCAAATATGACAATCTTGCATCTGAATTAATTACCTGTGTTATCATGCTCATAAGAGGGGTGGCATTTTGGAAATATCCGTCACCAGATAGAGAGTCAATAGCGTAAATGACCGTCTTATCTTTGCTGGCATTTAATAAAAGCTGAGATCCATTACAGATGGTAACCATTTTCTCGGCCGTTTCCACTTTGTTGCAGATTTGAGTCCATATTTCCTTAATACTTAGCTCAATGTGCTTTTTGATGATGCGTCGCAATAAGTTCTCAATGTTGATTTCATTTGATTGGTCTGTCAAGGTGAGGCCATGGTTCTCATACAAGTGACCTTCTTTAATCCATCGAAATCCGAGAACCTCTTCCTTGAGCTTTCCTATCTCTATAGTGGACTTTGGTGCTTTTCTATTCAGCCAGTAAGTAACCACGACAAAACATTTTTCGGCGTTGTATGTGTGGGTTAATTGGCCTTTCCACAATCCCATCCGGAGTTGGATCAATTGTCTATGAAGAGAATATAGTTTGCAAGTGATGGAGTAGTTGTGAAGCAAAGCATACAAGGCAGGAAGACCCCCTTTCAGAAGCTCGTTATTTGCAATACTTTCAAGACGGTGGAAGGTAGGGGTCGGTAGTGCAGTTTCAGTTGGCACCAATCTGTTACCGTTACTCTGAAATCCCAGCTTGAAGTCCACCAAAACAAAGCTAGATTCTGGAGACTCATCCGCAATAGAAACAGAAAACACAAACGAGCTTGGAATCTTGAAGGTTATGCGGCCATCCTGAATTGTATAATTATACAATGGCTTTGGTAAATTGTTTATAAGTGCCATTCTCATTGAAAGTTCTATGTTGAGTCGTTTTATAGTGCAAAGGATTAACGCAGGGTCCAGAGGCTGCTGGGGCAGATAGCAGTACGTTGGAAGCTGGGGTCGACCCTCAGTCAGAACTTCTAAAGCGGTAGCCAAGTCAGGGTTTGGCAGCTTTGCTGATACCAGCGACTGTTTTAATGTTCCGGTCTGTAACAAAACATCGGTTATTCTCTGGCTCTGTTCTCTAAGCCAGACAAAGAGATCGATCAGCTTTTCGACACTTTTAGAATTTCGTGCCCATTTGCACAGGACATAGAGCCGCACGAAGTTCTCTCTGATATGTACAAGCAACTGTAGAAAGTTCTTCTTTTTGAGGGAATCTGGCTGAGAGTTTGACTCCAGTGTTTTCAAGCACTCTTTGAGGACCTTGTATGTATGGACCGAGTTTCTACGCAACACCACGGACAATGGCGTCAGGTTCGTGGAAATATGAGGCAGGGGCGGCGGCACGCCGTCGACGGGATCCAATGGCTCCTGCTCACTTGGGAGAGCTACCTGATCATTCTGCTCCTGCTCCTGCTGCTGTGGCTGCTGCTGTGGCTGTGGCTGTGGCTGCTTGTCTCCGCTCAAAGGGGTGGGTATGGCCTGGTGCTGTGGGTCTCCAGCCTGTTGGCGTTGAACCTCAGCAGACATTAGAGGCGATGCTTCTCTCTATGCAGACCTGAAACAGCCAAACTAAAGGCATATGTGCTCCTTAGGTCCTTGGTTCCCGTTGCACAGCGAGCTGTTGCCTGTATGCGTCTCTTTCGTTAAGCACCAGCTCCTGGGATGTGCGATGTACCTGGCTGGCTTAGTGTAGAAATAAAAATAAGAAGTACCCATCTGAGAGAGCCAAGGCTTACCGACCCGTTTTTCAAAATGACAGCATCATCACCACCATCAACAAAAATGAACTCTTTCCTCTCGGCTAAACCAAGGGGTGCAAATGTTGCTTGTTTTTTTTTGTTAGGAGATATTCCTAATAAGGAAAATGATTTAGGTAACCTCCAGTTCCCGTCGCTTATTTACGGCTTCAACACCAAACGCTCTTCCCGCTGCTGTGCAGTTCCATTTGCAGACTTCACTTGCAAGCAACTTATCAACGAGGCTGGAAAGCTGCGCCGAGTGCCTGCCTCGACGAGCTGCCTGTGTGTATACTGGACGGACCGGTCTCGTAAATCAGGGCCCCTTGTTGTGCTCTTTGTTTTCTATCGAGGCATATACAGAGTCCCCTGTCTGCCATTCCTCTTCGCCACCTCCCTTCCACCACTGCTTCCGCTATATGGCCCTTTTCAGACACATAACATTTGCACGTACAATTGACTGTCAGCATGGCAGACCAACGTGACACCCTGCCGAGGACTAAGGCACCCGCGCAGCTCGGACTAACACTCCCTGAGGAAAACCCAAATTTGAGTGACATAATTACCCTCGACACTCCAAGAACAGCTACACTATACAGTCCGCCACATGATGGTTTTAGCTCTACAAGAGAGAGTAGATCATCAGGTGCGGTAACTAGGATGCTGCCCGACACAGAAGCTACCTATCGTGTGAAGGAGATCCCTTGTCCGGCTGACCCGGTCCGACAGGAAATACCTATCCAGAGGCCGCCGCGGCCAGATTTTACAGATCCCAGCAAACTACTCTATGTGCGCAAAACTAGAGACACTACTGAAGGTGTCACTTTGCAACCCCCAAGGGCGGCCTCTGAAAGTCGGAGGGACATTTCTATGAATATCCCGCCTGTACAAAGAAACGTCACGATTCCTCTTCACTCTCCTTTTGTGGAAGAAAAGCAACTAAACCATGGTTATGCGGTTGAATCTGACTTTGTTGACCCACAGACGAATCGGTTTCCATGTGTGTTTTGCACCTATGATCTTCTAACAGACCAACAGCAAATTTGGAGATGTGTCAAAAAAGTGGGAAGCGGGTCATTTAGCAGTGTATATCTTACAGACACTGGACGTGTTGCACTTAAGGTATCGCGAATACCTACTGGTGATCACGACCTTAAACTTCGAACGCAGAGCTCTCTCATGCGAGAGCTTGACATTTTAAGGGAAGCCCATCACCCCAATGTTATAAAGCTTATAGGGTCAGTTTCCAATCTCGAGAGAAACCAGGTAATAATGGCGATACCTTATTACCAAGGCGGGGATCTACTATCATTTCTGTTGGACCATAAGTCCCTAGTTGATCCGGAAATTTTGAGAGCTGCATTTTCTAATGTAGTTAGTGCCGTACGGTATCTTCATGACCATAACATTTGCCACAGGGACATCAAATTGGAGAACATTTTGCTTTCCTACAGCTACCTAGAGCTTGAACAACTGCAGAAAAAAGGCAATTTCATTAAGGAAGCATCTGATATTGCTGTGCTTTCTGATTTCGGATTGTCTAAGAGAATAGACCCAGGAAACCCTTTTCTTACGACGCGATGCGGCTCAGAAGATTATGTTTCGCCTGAGCTTCTACTGGGAGTACCATATGATGGTAAGCAGAATGATTGCTGGGCACTTGGTGTCGTTTTGTATACAATTATGGAAAGCAGACTTCCGTTTGATCCCCTTCCGAGCACTTCAGTTCAGGGGCGAAGACGCGCACCGAAGCCTGCCCATAGAATAGCGACCTTAAATTGGAGCTGGTATTTTTTCAAGGATACTGACATTGACCGTAATGGTTATGATTGGGCTAGTGCGAAGGAAGTTGTCAATAAATTGCTTGTGAGAAGAGATCACAGAATGTCTGCAAATGACGTGATCAAAAGCACCTGGTGCAGCCCCTACATTACAGATGATTTATTTTTGTCATAAATGTTTGCTCATAGACACAAATTGAGCCTACTTAGATAGCGGAGAAGGCCTTGAGTACAGACTTGTGGATTTGATGTGACGTAAATTACACCTAGAGCTGCTGCTTTCCAGAAGATTGCTTGTTGCTGGAAGCGTTAGTTATAAATAAAGCACGTGTATTATTATTTAGCACTTTGTAATGCAACTAGACGAATATATCAGTATGTTGCATCATTCGCGACGCTATTAAATCCCTTTAGGAGAAAATACAAAGGTATTAGAATATATGTTACGCATCTTGATGCAGTAGCCCAATCATTTTCTTAGTCTTGCCTCAGCATCGATGAACACAAACATCAAGAGCAGAAAAAACAACGATGTAGAGCAAGAAAGATGGTTATGCATCCATGGACGGTTTTGACGATGTAACTAAAAAGGTTATAAACGTGAGACTGACTCCAATCCTCGGATATAGCAAAACAAAAACAAAAACAGAGTCTCCTGCTAGTTGTTCAAGAATCCAAACTTTTCATTAAAGAGATCATTAGTAAGAAGCTCATGCTTGAACCAGCCAATCAAGCTCAAAAAAATCTTAGAGTGGAAACAGACAGGGCTGTTAATCTCGCTTAGAGATGAAACACTCTCACCACTAGGAAGGGGATCGACAATGACTAGATCACTCGATCTAGAACTAGAAAGGCAGGATGGCATCAAATTGAACTTTTTCTCGCGTTCATATGTCAGCAAAGGTTCATATGACTTTTCTATTGGCAGTACTGCGCATAGCCATATTCTTGTTTTGTAGATTTTGAAGAGCTCCTTAATAAGGCCTCTAAAATCTAATCTTCTCAAGCAATAGTAGTAGATTATGAGCTTCTTCTTATCATACTGGAACTCAACGTTTTTGATTATCAAGTCCAATTTCAAAGATGCAGCGTAGTTGAGACAAATCCGGTATGCCATCAACTCATCATTATATTTTGAAGTGAGCTGTGTAAGCTCGTGTGGTTTTGCAAATCTGAGGATCTGCTTGTTTGGCAACGTTATGAAATTCTTATCCTCATTTATGATGGACTTCATATGGCTATTTCCAGAGCTCTGGGAGGCGCCTCTATTATTGTTGTTGGCGTTGCCATGATTGTTGATATTGTTGTGAACGTTGTTGTTATTACTGTTTTTATTGCTGTTGTCATTGCCGGCAGATGTCTGTTTAGAAGGATTGGCATTGCCGAACTCCAGGCTCATAAGGTGGAGTTTTTTCTTCAAGTAATTAAAGAGCAAGGCAAGACGGAATGGAATCACAGGCTTCAAAACCATAACCAAGTCTTTTCCTCTGTCTCCTTCGATGATTATGAGGTCCTTTGGCGCTAATTGAAGATTTGATGTTTTGGAAAGTGAGATGATATCTAGCTTCCCATTCTTGTTGAGAGTTAATGAATAGCTCTTTGCTGCTACATGCATGGGGGAGCTGAGGTCCTCATTTTGTGTGAGAAGGTAATCAAGCAACCTTGAGACGCGCAGTTGAAGAAGTGTAAGTTTTGAAGGGTTTGTATCGGCTGCAGCCGTAGTTGGGGAGTAGTCAGCAGAATCAGAGTATCCCAGTAACAACATGAGTTCATTCACCACTTTCAACGAAAACTCATAGTCGCCAAAGTAGCTAGAGACTTCATGAAACTGATATTTGAGTTCACGAGAAGTCATAATAGTGTTGGAGTTTCTGTTGAGAAGAAGCCCATGGTCCAAAGGTACACAAGTCTCGCTTACGGTATCGAGGCTATAGGTGTTCGGGGGCGGAGGCAAAACTTCGGACCCCAGAGAGTTTATAGGGGGAAGTAGATCTGTAGTGTACGAAGCAAAGTTGTAATTTGGAAGCGACGCAGTATAGTCGACGCTCTGGGTTCTGTACACATTGCCACTTTGAGAGTTCAAATCAAAGAATCTCGAAGTTGTGGCTATAAGAGAAGACACCTTTTGCTGCTGTTGCTGTTGCTGCTGTTGCTGTTGCTGTTGCGGAGATGACTGTTGCTGAGCATGAAGAGGGAAATGGGACTGTTGTTGGTCTAGCTTTGTGTGTGAGGTATAATAGAGTTCTGCAGCATAGCTGGGTCTTCTAGAGGAAATGGTGTTGACTCCTCCCTGAAGCTCCAAGGGAAGGGTGAACGTGTTGGTGCTTGCCTGTACTCCACTGTTGCTGAATATTGAGTCTCTACTCACCGAGCTCACAGAGGAATGAGGCGAACTGTCGCCGTTAGCGACGCTGCTGAGCTTAGAAGAAAGGAGGTCAGCAAAACTGTCGTCATTGTGCTGTTGAGGGAAAAAGAGAGGGCCCTGGTAGGAGGCTTGTTGCTGGTGTTGATCATAGAAGGGCGGGGCCAGCTGTTGGTGGTGCTGTATCTGGTGGTGTAGCTGGTTCTGGTGCTGTGGCTGCTGATGCTGGTGCTGGTGCTGATGCTGGTGTGGCTGTAGCTGTGGGTTTAAATGCTGTGGGTTTGAATGCTGTGCGAGGTGATGCACGTTCTGCTGGAGCTCGCGGGCGAACGCAAATGACTGCTGCTCTAGGTAAGGCTGCCCTAAACAGCCCGGCTCCTGCACATTGTAGTTGTTGAATGCCATGTGCGGGAGTGTGCTTGTGTGTGGTGCGTGCTAGAGCGTGCGTTGTGCGTTGCGTGTTGCTGGCCGTTGGGAAGGGTATTTTCCCAACTTCTGTGTTTTTTTTTTCTCTTGGGTCACTATGGGTGTTTCTTGTCACTGAGCTACCAAGGTCAGCATAGGGGGGGAAGATGCACGCGTGTGTTTCTTTTTCGGTGCGCTGCTTGGGTCCACAGCTGTGGGTTTCTGTGAGCTGCTGCGCCGCGCCTTGTCTCCTGGTGTAGCAGTCTGAGTGGGGGGCCGGAAGCCAAGGGGAGGGAGATGCGGGCTCCTCTGCTCTTTTTAGCTTTTGTCTGCTATTTATAACCCCGCCCAGATTCCCTGGGGGAGAAGGGGGGAAATTTTATCGACTCGTCTAACCTGAGTGGGTGCCCCTATGACGTTTTCGTTGAGAAAATGGGAGAAAATGTTCTTTCTCTCTCCCCCCGCCACTCCCCCCCGCCTTCGGTTCCTTCTCCCCCTCCCCCACGAATCTGCATACGTCACTACCTGACGCACCCCAAAGTGCGCAGTGCAGCGGGTCTGCAAAAAGCCCTTGTCGCAAAAACTGTGGGGGACACACCCACAGCTGCAGCCTTCCCCCCACCCCTCCCGCCCCGCCCGCCTGGTAAAGGACGAGGCCACGGCGCGCGCGCGCCGTGGCCCAAATTTTCGCCCGGTAAACATACACACCCGTGCACCATTGAAATCAGGAATAGGCGAAGGACGACCTGTCGACCTGTCGAGTGTATACACAGGTAATTATGGAAGAGAGTGGGGGAGCGACGGTGTGGGGGAGGGTTTTTTCTGAGAGTAGAAGTCCGTTTCAGCTGGAATCGAGGGTTGTAACAGTTAGAGCAAAGGGCTTATGCAGGGACTCCGTTGATATCTAGGGCTCAGGTGGTGTGACCGGAGACGGCTGCCAGACATGTGCTGTGAAGGACGCGGAGCCGGGGCCGGAGAGGAGGCCTTCACAGGCGCCCCATAAATAAGCGGCTTTTTACTTACAAGTAGGCAGCAAAATAATCCGGACTTATCAAACTCTGAATGCTCAAGAAGCAGTCAGCTAGCACTCAGTCTCAACACCAATCACTTACTGATTTAATTTTGCGAGCGCTTCTGCGATGCTTACTCATAGAGAGCCGACAATTACCAAACTCAGTGGTGCCAGTGCCTTGCACAAATCAGAGATTTGCATCATCTACTTATAGACCACACACACACAGAAGATGGTTTATGTTTTGATGCCAACCTTTGTACTACCTTCGAAGCGTGCTCTTTGCAGTCCATGATTTGTCTATCCATCTCTGAATCTACTTGCGCTGGTCGGAACTGGACAGAAAATGCGCTCGTCACCTAGCAGGAAAGGGATTGCCAAAAGAGGTAAAAGAGTGCCTCAGGCTTCATTATGACTGTGCCCTCTTTGTTCATAGCTCCGGGGACGGCACCATGCTTTATTTGTGCATAATTAATCGAAAATGAGAGAAACGCGAGATGCTGTGGCGTTGTCGGCTGTCGCTTTTCCTCTCCCCGCAATACTCTTTCCCTTTGTTACTAAACATCTCGAATGGGTCAGTTGATCCCATTGCTTCTTGACGTTTCGCAGGGGCACCTGAAGTGCCGTTTTAAATGCCATCGATCGGATAATATGCGCCTCGCGTATACCACTAATGCTGTGACCCTCCAGTCGGAATGTCATGCCAAGGCCATTCTCTAATCCCGAGAACCCACTGTGGCTCCTTTAATTGAGCCACGGAATTTTTTTTCCAAGTTTCTTTAGGCTATCAACTGCCCCTGCTGGTAATTATTACCGATCCAAAAATGGAAGGTTACCACATTTTGTTCCCTATATAAAGGACCGATCTAAGCAGCGCTTTTCAAAAAGAGAGAGCGTTGGGAATATGATATCAACCAAAGATGTCTCTTTGTCTACACCCCCTCATTGATAACGGTCTAACTAAAGGCTCCGCCGGTTTTGATGGCGGGAAGCTGTACTGCCACTGTGCCTCCAATAAGGTGGAGGTAACGTTGGCCAGCAATGTTCAGCAGAACCACGCCTGTGGATGCTCCAAGTGCTGGAAGCCGCAGGGAGCATTATTTTCCGTTGTTGCCGTGATTCCAAAGGAAAACGTCGCAGTGACTGCAAATGCTGATAAGCTAGCCATTGTAGACAGCACTGCTGCCATTCAGCGTCATGCTTGCAAAGACTGTGGAGTTCATCTCTTCGGTCGCATTGAGGTTGACCATGCATTCAAAGGGCTTGACTTCGTTCATGTGGAGTTGTCTGATACAAATGGCTGGCAAGAGCCTCAATTTTCGGCGTTTGTCTCATCCGTCATTGAGCAAGGGTTTGACCCTAACAATATCGGCGCTGTGAGAGACAAATTTCACAGCGTGGGACTCGAGACTTATGATTGCCTATCTCCAGCTCTTATGGACATTGTGGCTTCTTATATTGCCAAAAAGAATGGTGTTTCATAAAATATGTCGTTATATAGATATTGATTGAGTTTATTTATAAATCAAAACGAGGGTGAGCCTTTACATCACAGTTTTCAGTGTACTTGAGATTCCGTTTTTAGTAAAGCTGCCGCTATCAGCTCGGCATAAGCTGTGCTGTGTGAGGGGCAAAAGGCTTTTTACAACTTCTTTAACCTTTGTTAATTTGGATATCAAAAGAGAACCATGATTTTAGCTTCCGCTTTTTTTGTTTTCCTTGATACAACAGCTATTACTGACTTTGCCTTCTATGGTCCTTTCATATAGTAACTTCCACACCCGAAATTTTCACAACTTGCATTCTTAAGTATTACAAACTATCGTCGAAGCCAAAGACATATCCAGGCAGAAAATATGTAAACTGCCTTTATTTACAAAGCACCATGATGTGGTTGCCTGAAGAGATGTTTGACATGTCTTGCGCTAACTGGTAATGAATTTTAAGTTAACACGGCAAGGTTACGTTCTAATAAGAACCCACTTGCTGCAGATTACAAATATTTCATTTTAGATAGCGACCAAAACCCAAAAACTATACTTATTTGACTAGATAGAAACTTCGGAGACCAATACAGGATGTTTCTCGCTAGCTTGTATCTTGTCGTCAATATCCGCCATGAATTCCTCAACCGACACTTCATCTTTTGGAATCATACCAAGCTTTTCAGCTTCAGCAGATGTAAAGGTTCCAAACACATCCGTCTCGTCAATTTCGCCAAGACCTTCTGGTGGGAAAAAGCGATTAAAAAGATAGTGGAGCAAAAAGGAGATCACGAATCCGTAAATAAAAGCTAGTTCATAGAGATGCGATGCTCCACTTGGAATCTTAATATTCGAGTTGCACGCATTAACGAATCCGGGCATCAAAGGAGCAAAACCTATTATCCAAGCAGTAAACGATCTCCAATTGAAACCGCCTTTGAACCAGTAAATTGACTCTGAAGTAGGTAGATAAAGATGCGATAACTTAAGCTTGCGTTTTCTCACAACCCAGTAATCACAGACCATGATTCCTGTCATGGCTCCCAACAACACAGCATATGCGGACATCACATTTATGAACACACCTGCTGTAGACTCAAGTTGCCATGGTTGCAAAAGAATTGAGATACACAAGCCAATATAGGCTCCTCTCCGCAGAGTAAGGTACTTTGGAAATAAACCCGAAAAATCCATGCCAGCTGAAAAGGCGTTATCAACTGTGTTGATGGCTAATTGACCGGCCAGAAGCCCAAGTCCACAAAAAAAGGCTCCAGCCCTGGAAGTAGCTGAATAGTCATCATCTAACCAACGCGCTGCTATGTTGGGTGGGTTCCAGATGCCACCATCAGTGTCTGGATAAAGCTTTGCAGTTGCTGAAGTTGTGAGACAACCCATCAGCGGTACCACAGTTCCATAAAAGAGAATCGAAACAGCTTGTCCAATTATTGGCTCATGAGTATTTTTAGCAAAACGGTTATAATCTGGTTGGTTGGTTAAACCAACTGCAATCGTTCCAATTGTAGTCTTGATACCGGCCATAATTGCCCACCCTTTATCCCAAGCACTATCAGCAGTAGCGGGTTCTGATAGTAAGGGACCACCACCGCCCGCTTCTTTCATGCAGTAGACCATCATTCCAAAGAGTGTAACTCCAGTCAAAAAGTTCAGCGAAGTGAGGAGCCTTGCAGATTTTTCAGGCGGCACATAGACCATTCCGCACATAAGAACAACGTAAATGACAAATCCAACAAATTCTTTTGTTGTCATGTGAGTTCCTGAAGGAAGAGTGTTATGCATGTTTTGGTATCCTGGCGCAATCGCGGATAGCATAACGGATATGCATAGTCCCCCAGTCCAAGATTGGGTGGATAACCATACCAATCCTAACATGATTCTTTGGATGATGGCTATATATGAGCCTTTCATACCCCAGACAAAACGGCTGGAAACGGGGTATCCAATATGATATTCAGACCCCACCCAGCCATTAAATATTGCCATGAAGCAGATAATAATTCTTCCGATAATATTTGCAATCATAGCCATCCAAACGGAGTTTCCAATAGAGATTAGTGTTGAACCGACAGTGTAGTTTGAAATACAGAGGTTGTTAATGGCCCAAAATCCCATGAAAGTCCATTTGTCCCAAGTTCTACGGCTTGGTGGCAAAGGAATGATATCCTGGTTAATCCAGTTGCCTGCGGTTACTCCATTTTTATCTTTAACTTGAAGATTTGTCTTTATGGTTCTCCACTTATCCATGGCGACGGAGGTTTGAGCCCTGCGAAAGAAGACCCCTATGCTGTGGTAAGGCATCAGTTCAGCGCTCACGTCTACATTTTTATAAGCCGGTATTCAATATTCATTTAGGTATTCATGACTTGTCATCATCTCAACTCTAGCCACTTCATGATAAGGGCACAAACTTGCAACCTAGAAAATGGAATAATTCTTCGGCAAACTTACAATCTCACTGGCTGAAAAGACAATTCCACCCTGCGCCTCAAAAAAGAAATAATAGGTAGATAACAAAAATTCGTGCAGCACCAGTCCATGGAAATCTTATCATCGAAATAGGGTGCATTGACTTGTTGATCAAGGGAAAAAGAGCTTCCTTCTTCTTGCTGAGATATGCTGATTTTCCGGCCATCCTTATATAGCTACATTGGGATCCCGAAACGTTTGCGGGTCTATGTAATGTTCTCATCTGTAAATAAATTTATACTCTGCGTAGTGCGACTATACTTAATAAAGTGCAGCATACCCAAAAGGGAAGCTATTTTAGCATGTCTGTAAGAACTCTGTACATGTTATCACCATATGCCTTTCAGACAAGTCTTCGGCCAGCTACAGTCGGTACATAGACTGCAGTGAAAGCAGGTCTGAAATTTCTAGGTGTTGGCTCTTCGGGAGGTGTGTTGATCCATTTTGTAATATGTCTTCAATTTGTTTGCAAGTATCTCTGAGTGTTAAATGCTGCCGGCTTTTTTGATCAGTGACTTTCCTAACGTCTTTCAATATTCGCAAAAGCAAAGTGGCTTTTCCTTGAGATTCTGTTTGACACGACAGATCAAATTTCACCTTTAGAAAGACACCAAGTAATGTCAGAGGTAAAGTTTTTGTATAATGTTTGTTTGCTTTGGAAAGAGTGAA
The DNA here is from genome assembly GCA_030557505.1 of Ogataea maris. Taxonomy (NCBI): domain Eukaryota; kingdom Fungi; phylum Ascomycota; class Pichiomycetes; order Pichiales; family Pichiaceae; genus Ogataea; species Ogataea maris. The sequence goes on from JAKTPG010000030.1 coordinate 106,786, forward strand.
CCTCTTCGATATTTGACTATAAGGCATAAGAATATTCCGTGATGCCTCAACGCAAATAGCATGAGAGCCACTCATATTAATGACACCCATATTCAACATGAGTCTGGCTGCATATATGTGCACCCATAACTGATGCATTTGCCAATAAACACTTGTCTGAATATGGGCCGGAAGACTCGGCAGGTTATTTGTCTTTGTTAAACAAAAAAACCAAGGAAGGGAATTTATGAAGCTTTGGATCTTTTGGTTAATCATGGATATATCGCCAACCTCTCTCACTTTCTGGCCATCAGCATTCCATATTCCATTCAAAATTTTCATCAACCGAATGAAATAATAGTTTCCAGCACATTTAATCGGTTCTATCAGGTCTCGTTCATAAATCACTTCGGCAAAAATATCTTCATCCTCCGAGTATTTTGGGAACGGTATTTCAGAATCTGTAGAGCAAATTACAGGAGCCTTGTCGAGAAGCAGTGACTGAAATGTGTCGCATGCAGCCAAGTTCCACCATAATCTTCTGTACATCTCACTTTCAAAACTGTTCCTTGATTGGCAATATAGCTGCATGCCTATCATATAGGCAGCAGATGTTGTTTCTCCAAGATACGAACTCAACTCATTGAACTGCTTGTTTGTGCAAAGGTATGTTTGTAATATTAAAAATACAGATATTTGTGTCACGCATGGATTTAGTTCTGTATCATAAGATCTCAAAGATTGCCTAGAAGCCAAGAACCAAAGCTCACTGTAAGGTCTTTTGCCTTCAATGATCTCTGTAGACATCTCACAATGTAATGAAGTATTAAGTGAGGCAACACAAATCATAGCAAAGACCAAAGAAAGGTCGAGAAGTGAAATGGAAGAAATATTACTGGTCCACATATCGTTGTACATTTTGAGAAAAGTAGGACCATGAATGGGCAAATGATCCAAGTGGTGGTATTCAAAATACTCCTTGATCAATGTGTCGCAATGTGGCTTGGGAGGGAGTAGTCTCAGTAAATGCAACTTCCAGTCAGATGCCTCTCGTTTAAGATAACTAACACGACACATTTTTTTCAAGGTGTTTCCCATTAGCACTTGTTGTAGTCTTCCACGAGATGGCACCGCTGGTTCTGTGATGTCTTTCCAGTCCCACAAAACTTCCTTAGAACGACTTAATGTGCTGCCTTCTGTCTCTGTTGCATTTCTGGTATTTTTATGAAGAATCCAAATGCTAGCAGGATTTTTCAAGCACTGGTCTTCTGTGTGTCTTTTTATGCAGGCTGAGCAGGGCAGTTCTCCATCACACTTCAACTTCGCCACTCTGCAACACAGGCAAGACCCCCCTCGTCGTAACTTTACTGCCATGACTGTTCACTGGCTTTAAAACAGAGTAATGGCTAGATCTTTCAAACTCAGCCATTGTGATGAGAATAGGATTCAACACAGAAATCAAAGAACCATCAAGCAAAAAATAGAAATGCGTCTCTTTTGGAGTCGCACCAACTGTCCGTCTTTCAGTGAAAAGTGATAATCAGGCGCGATAGTAGATAAGAAAATCATTTAATTTTTTTGATACATTGTTTGGATCTGGCGAATCAAAATTTGTTTTCTCCGAGCTTTGAAACGCATTTTGTATAACCTTTATCTCATGGAAAATGATGAATTATAAAGGGCCTTAGCTGTTGCCAGATTGTTGAACATGGGTGGCAGCAGCCATAATCGTACTGATTATCAAGAGGGGCTTGAAATCTGGCGCAACACATCATGACCGTATCACAAAAACTACTTATCGGAGTAGACGTTGGTGGCACGAATACAGACTCTGTACTTATTGATCCATTAAAGTTAACCTCTGAAACAAGAGGTGTCTTAGCCTGGAATAAGACTGCTACAACCGGTGATGTATCTGATGGTATCGAACGTGCAATTTCTAATTTATTCGAAAAGTGTCCAGAAGCAAATAAAGAAAACGTTCTTTCCGTAACTATCGGAACCACACATTTTATCAATGCTGTAATTGAACGTGATCAGTCTAAGTTAGACAAAGTAGCCGTTTTAAGACTAAGTTCAGGGTATTCAATATATGCTCCGCCATTCTCTGACTTTCCTTCGTCACTGAGGTCTGTGATGGAAGGCTATAGTGCAATTCTAAAAGGTGGACACAGAATTGATGGCCAGGAGGTGCAGTTTTTGGATCCAGACGAGATACGATTCCATGCCAAAAAGATTGATGATCTTGGCATTAAATCAATTGTGGTGAATGGACAATTCTCTCCAATGTATAATGATCATGAAGAGATGGCAGCCAGCATTTTGCGCGAAGTCATACCAACTGCAAATGTTGTAATCTCACACTCAATATCATCTCTCGGTTTTATTGAAAGAGAGGACGCATCTATATTAAATGCTTCCATTATGAACTTTGCAAAGAAAATCATTTTTTCCTTCCAGGATGCCATGAAAAGAATTGGACTTCAGTGTCCAGTTTTACTGACCCAGAATGATGGAACTGTCGTGACCACAAAGGAAGCCATTAAAACCCCCGTGAGAACTTTTTCTTCCGGTGCCACAAATTCGATGCGTGGGGCAGCCATACTATGCGCTAGAGAGGAGTCTATCAAAGGCAAATCAGTCATTGTGGCCGACATTGGGGGCACAACTACAGATGTGGGTCTTCTACTGCCATCAGGTTTCCCGAGACAGTCATCAGCGTACTCTCATATTGCCGGCGTTAGAACAAATTTTTCCATGCCCCATGTTGAGTCTATTGGTTTGGGAGGGGGCTCGATTGTCAACATTTCCGATGAGCTCACTATTGGGCCTGAGTCTACGGGTGCAGATATTGTTAAGCATGGACTAGTTTTTGGTGGATCCACTATTACGGCAACAGATCTTACCATCGCGACGGCCATTGATCGGACCACTGATAGTGAAGCAAATGAAGATATGAATATTTATGAAGTCGGTGATTGTGAGTTGGTCAAGGATAAGTTTTCTGAGAAAATTAAATCCGACTTTCGCCAAAAGTTAAAGTACATGCTTGAGGGTGTGATTGACAGAATGAAAACATCTGCCGAACCAGTGCCTGTTTTACTTGTTGGAGGAGGCTCCCTTATTGCTCCAGATGAGCTTGATGGATCGAGCAATGTTTTCCGTCCACCTTATTTTGGTGTGGTTAATGCTATTGGGGCTGCTATAGGTAAAATATCAGCTTCCACTCAGGCTATCAAAAAGATGGATCCTTCAGATGACAAAGATGTTATACTTAGTAGTTTGAAGAAAGCTGCATTTGAGAAAGCTGTTGCTAAAGGCGCGTTGCGGGACTCCCTGGTGGTTGAAAATGTAATCGTGAACCCTATCCCCTATGTGCCCAACACTATCGAGTTCTTTGTCAATGTCATAGGAGACGTGGATTACGAGGCATTGGAATCATTTGGTAAGGATGAAATCAATAACTATGATTTGGACACTATATCAACTGGAGGTGTTGTTGGAAAAGATTTGTTGGAAGCAGTTGAAGTAGACGATGAGCTGCTTTTTGACATTTTGGACTACAAGCCAAATATAAATGAGAACAAGGAATGGATTTTATCCGAGATTGACTGTGAGTTTCTCAGAATTGGCTGCTATATTTTAGGTTGTGGCGGTGGTGGAACTCCATACCACCATTATTTGGCTTTACGTCATATCGTAAAGGAAGGTAAGCCAGTTAAGGTGATACGACCATGCGATTTCGAAAAATATCAGAAGGGTGAAGGAGATATTGTGGCAGTGGGATTTGCTGGGTCACCTACTGTTGGATTTGAACAACTAGCAGGTGACGAGATGCTTCACAGTTATAATCTTGTGCACAAGTACACTGGTAAAACACCACAAGCCTCCATTCCATGGGAAATAGGTGGGGGTAACGGTCTAACAGGTTTGAAAATAGCTGCAGATCTTGGCATCGTTTGCGTTGATGCTGACCTTATGGGCAGAGCATATCCTACCCTTTGGCAAATGATTCCTGCTTGCTACTCAGAAAAAGCAATTTTCACTCCATGCGCTTTGAGTGATGGAAATGGTAGTACAATGCTCTTGTCAGAGACCGCAAATGATGTTTTGGTTGAGAAAATCTTCAGAGCGTCGCTATCAGAGATCGGAGCTCACTGTGGCTTTGTTTCGTTCTTGAATGGACACATTCTGCAAAATTACAGTATATTTGGAACAACTTCATTGTCTTGGAGGATAGGGAGAGCTGTTCATTTGGCTAGACGTCAATCTGCAATTGAAACATTGCCCCAATGTATCATTGATGCGTGTGGAGGTGATCAAGCTGCAAAAAAGATCTTTTCAGGAAAAATTGTGAGAGTTGAGAGACGATTGTTCAACGGTCATGTTTACGGCGAGGTTGACCTCAAGGATGAGGAAAGTGATGCAATAATGACGATGCCCTTCAAAAACGAAAACATCTACTGTGAGGTCACTCAAAATGGCACCAAAAAGCTTGTTGCCTCGGTTCCTGATCTTATCTCTGTCAACGATAAAGAGACAGGTGAGGCACTAGGAACACAAGATTACCGTTATGGATTACTTGCATTTGTTCTGGTGATTGCACCCAACCCTAAATGGGTGGAGAACCCACGCGCTTTGAAGTGGGGTGGCCCAGAAGGGTTTGGATACGATTTCAAATACAAAACAGATTTGAAATATGTCCCTCCTGTTAGTGTCATTGATGAGTTTTCATAAGAAGCGAATGTGAAGTTGATGCAGCTAGTATGTTTCCATGGCCTATACTTTTAAGTGAAAATCACTGAATTTTATCTTATCTAATATAGTGTAAAAAAAACCTGCCTCATAAGTGTTTTAAGCCTTGGTTTGTCCACAACACCGAGCACAAAGGAAAGTCATAATAATGGTTGGAACTGAATAATAGTCTGTGTTTTAGTTATTAGAAATGGGTGGCTTTTTAGAGTGTGCTGCTCATAATACCCAAGCAAAGATCCTTTTCTTCCCTTTTTTTCTTATCTAACATATCTGCTCCAATTTTTTCATTTTTGATTCTGAAACACATACAGTATATCAAATTATGACTTCCTACTTTCAACAAGCTCAATCACGTTCAACACACTAAAATTTATTATGTGCTAGGAATCAGTACTATGAGCAATGACCCCCACTTCTAATAGATACATTGAAGTATGAGTGGTAATCATAGGACTGTCTTGATTCCAAAAGAGGTACATTCATCCTCTGCGTATAACACAAGACGTGACGCGCCTTCACAACAGGACTCTATAGCAGCCCGAGATGATGATACATTGACAAGATGGTATACAAGGAGCTCCTTTGGCTGCACGGAACTTAATATGCCTGATAATATAGCGAAAGGTGGGTTGTCATTTTTAGACTCCAACTTGTTGGCATCCACAAGTACGCATACATTGCTTGAATCTAACGAAAGGAGCAATTCATTACAGCGGCACGTGCCGCTCAAAAATGATTGGAGTTCATATCTCATCTCCTTTTTGCCTACTAAAAAGGAATGTGATATTTTTGTATCTACATATCTCAATGAAATAGCATGGGCGTACCGAACCATACATTATGGCTCGTTTTGGAAAGAATATAATAATCTTTGGTCCTCTCAGAAGCAAGAGGTGTCGTTGGATTTTCTTTCATTGGTGCTGGCAATTTTGGCGGTCAGCAGTTCTTTTATTTTACCTTCAAGTTTGCCAAGCAGTTGCAGCTGTATCGATGTTCGAAAACTTTCCCCAGTATGGTATAATGCCTGTCGACAAGCATTACATGTTTCAGGATTCGAGAGTCATCCCACATTGGCTCATTTACAAACATTTTCCGTGCTGCAATCCTACTTTTATTCACGAAATGATAGCCAGACATTGCATTCATTACTAGGTCGGGCTGTAGCCGCGGCTCGCACTTTGAAGCTGGACATTTTAGAGAATCCACCAAATGAGGATTATGATCATATTGAATTTGAGCTTAAGAAGAGACTTTGGTGGGATATATGCTCTTGTGATTCTTTCCAAGCCGTCAGTCTTAATCGCGCACCTTTGATCAGAAGCTCAAACTGCCTTGTTCCAATGCCGTGTAATGCTCACGATGAGGATATTACCAAAACAGAAACAAAAGAGCGGCCACTGCTATCTGAGGCAACATACATGTCAGGAACTATTTATATCAATCGTCTGCAGATGATTTTTAATTCCCTGTGGAACTCAAATGGCGTATATTCCAGTCGATTAGAGGATATTATTGAGGTTGACCAAAAAATCAACGAACTAATTTCATCGGTTCCCTGGTATATGAGATTAAGTGAAACTGCACAATTGCAAGAACTGCCTAATAAGCAACAATTGAATATGCTGCATTGGCAGTTTCACTATCTCTGGAGCTGTGCATATACCCAAAAATTGAGAATGCATAGAAATTTCTTATCGCCAAGGTCTGAATACTCTTTTAGGGCTTGTGAAGAGGCAATCAAGAAGGTTTTAGTCGTGTATCGTCTGTTAATAAACACGGAGAAATCGCAAAATACCACTGTTTTCCTCACACAAGGGCATCAAATCTTTTCTGCATCTGTAGCACAAGCTATCTTTATTCTTGTTGAAATGCCATCATACCATAATACAATACGTCTACAGGTAGAAATGTCAGTGCGTGATTTAGACTTCATGGCAAAATGTCATGTTACAAGTCCCGTTGTTCATCGAGGCAGTCGAGTTTTGAAAAAGTTGATTGCGGCGCTTAATGACGTACAACTGAACTGGTCTGAGAAAGAAAATGAAAGAAGAGATATATCTAAAGTGCATCGTATGCCAAGTGCCGTTAGAGGGAGCAACAAGAGGAGAAGATCACTTGAGGTGATTTCCAAAGACATATATTCTGTTTTTGGGGGGATCAATCATACCCAGTCATATCTCAGAAGAGTTGATGACACTGTGACTAAAACTTCTGCATGTCAAGCCGGAAATGGAAAGGAAGAGGTCGCTAGCACGGTACATACCGCCAATGTTAGACAAGACCATGTTTCCGAAGCGACAGTTCAATCTTCACTACCTCATATCGATGAGACCGTCTCAGAGAAAGCACAGGATTGTATCCTTACCAAAAATACTGAGCCACTTGTTTCCCTTGATGAAGACCACACTCATTCTTACGATAGTACGGAGAGCTCTGTTGATGGCGGAATTAATAATTCCCAGTCGAATATGGAGCAGAGCTTGACACCTGCAATTCATTCGTGGGATATATTTATTAACGACACTTTCTGGGACAATTGGGATTGGGATTCTTGGGATTCGTTTATGTAATTCTCTAGGATTGTGCTTTTGTCAATGTATAATGGATTCCACTGCCTTTGCAACCTGGAGCAATTCTTCATCGAAAAAACGCTTTCCAAGTAGCTGTATGCTAATTGGGGCTCCCTCAAAATACTCGGGTTGGTAATTATTCCATTCAATATTCTCTATCTGCGACCGTGGTTTATAAGAGTAGTCCTTGACATCAAGTTTTGGGTCCTGATATAACCCAGTGGGCATTACAAGGCCAGGCATATCCAGGAAATTTCCTAACACTGTATATGACCAGTTGAATATTGTTTCTGGTCTTCCTGCAACATTGTTGTAAACAGGCATCAGAATTGCATCAATTCCTGTGTCAATCATATACCTATTGTACTCGTTTCTAAAAACTTCTCTGTCTCTGACAATTCCTCTTTCTTCCACAATGGAGAGCGGTTGGTCTCCATATCCCCAGGACAAGGCCCATTTAGTTAAAAGTGATAAAGGCTCTCCAGATTTTGCCAAAATATCCTTTTGCGCCACATTACCATCTGCATTGAACAATTTCTGTGTGTGCTTCAGAATTGTGTTTGCGTGAGGCGGCACAAAGTCTACCACGACAGCTCCGTTTTGGACAAGTCTAGATATAATGTGCTGTAGTCCTCTTTCCACAGGAGGAAGAGGTTTGACGATTCCATCATCCTTTATAATAGCAATCTTTAGGCTAGAGGGTTTAGGAGTCTGAACTGTTCTCCAGGGGAGTGGAGCACAAGACGAATCATACTCCCAAACCTTACCGTTATTGATGAATTTTTTGAACCACCATTCCAAATCATCTAAACTGCTGCAAATTGGTCCTGAAGATGCTAATAAACCTTCAAACCCGTAGACAGCTCCTGAGCCACCTTGAACAGTAGTTCTTCTGTTAGTAGGACGAATTGTGTATGTTCCACAAAACCCGGCTGGTGCCCTTAGGGAACCACCAATGTCTCCACCCATATGAAACACAGCGCCTTTCAGCGCGGAAAGTGCACCAGCACCCGAAGAGGAACCTCCAGGGGACAATTGCAAGTTATGCGGGTTTTTGGTAAATCCGTTGATGTTATTATATGAGTCTAAGTGCATCATTGTTTGTGGTTGGGTAGTGCGAATATAGTAGACAGCTCCCAGCCTTAAAAGAATTTCGGTCGTCACGGATGATTCGGTGCATTTGTTATTCAATTGAGCAACAAAAGATCCATGAGCAACTCTACCCTTATATTTCATATGTTCCTTCAGCGATATTGGGATACCGTGAAAGGGACCTACGGGTTTGCCTGTTACAGCAAGATACTCATCTAGTTCTTTTGCTCTTACAAGAGCATCCTCAACAAAAATATCAGAACCGCAGTTTGTCAGCTGATGAGCAATTACTGCTCTTTTGGCATAGGCTCTAGTAACGTCAACTGCAGAGAGTTTTCCTGTTGCAAGTTTCTCGGACAATTCAACAACGGGTAATGACGTGATCTCATACTCCTTTGAAGATAGAACCTTGTTTGTAGAGAGCCATTTAACAGCACTCACAGCCTTTCCATCTTCTGCCAAAGGCAACAGATTACTTGACACCGACCAAGGCTTGATGCGTTCTTCAAGTCCCTTACGATACTGTTCAGCCAATGGAAGCCACTTTGTTTGATAAAGTTGCTCATTAGAGCAATCTGCTGTGGTAAGCAGGTTCAATATATCTGTCTCCATAGCTTTGAGATTGCCGTTCTTAACGTAACCAGCAGTCAATTGAACTTTGACCTCTTGGGAGCCCGTTATCTATAAAAAAGGATTTTTTTTTGGCTATCTTAATATATATGTAAGAATTCTGAGCCTTATCTAAGGTCCGAAGTTAATTTCCACATTTAGATGCAACCAAAGTCTTTTACATGTTCTGGCAATCAAAGCCAGATACAGTTGAAAGCAACCAGAAACCAACTTTGTTGGGCTTTACATTGCCGGTGAATTACAAGGCTGGTCCAATCCCAGAGATTTGCGTTTGCTGGTTCCCGTGTATAATACAGGCGAGTTTTTACCTAACGAAATTTAGCTCTGAATACCGAGGACCGGATCACAAATTCATTTCAAGCCGAAAAAGCAGTCAGGCCTCGAATTGCTTCATGTACTCTGTCTTTTGCTTACTGAATCCAGAGAAAAGCCAAATGAGCGCTTCGATTGCCTCTTGCTGAGAACTTTCAGATTGTTTGTCCTGAAACTGCATTTTTTTGAGTGTCATTTGTAAATCTAAAGCCGTCTTTAGGACGTCTTTCCAGCGTGGCTCCTCTTCCAGCTCTGCAATAACCTCTTCTTCTTCTTTGCCGATGTCTTCTTCCTCCTGCCTACCGTTCTCAATCATTCCAAGAGTAGAACCGTCAGGATGCATTAGAAATTCGGCTACATTTTGGTCTTCGTCAGCGGGATTCAAAAATCTCTCAATCACATCTTTGTCCTTTATTCCCGAGGCAGTTTTGTACACTGCAATCTCGCAACTAAGATCAGTTTGAGGAATCACTAAATCAGCGGCCTGATTTGCAACAAGAGTACTCTTGAGAAAGCTTTTTTCAATGAGCTGACGTTGAACTGAGCTCCAGGACCGTGCAACAAACATTATAGCTAAATCAAGCGTAACCTTATCAACCACATTGCCACTTTCCGTCAATTGATCACAAGCATATCCAAGAATACTTTTTCTGTAGTTCATTTTGAAATTCTGTATTATTCCTTGATCAAGGGGCTGGTACTGGGCTGTTTTATTCTTTGGAAGGAACTCTACTAGGATGTTTCTTGGCAATTCACATAGTGAAACTCCTTTCGTATGGTGTATTGTGTCGTCCATGAGTAGCAATACTTTTCTTTCGCCTACATGTCTCATAAAGGCGCACAGCCATTCCGAAAACAATCCTGCAGTCGTCCATGCCTTTTGATTGTACTTCCAAACACATCCAATACTAGTAAGATCAAACTTCTTCAAGGGTCTTGGTTGCGCATGCTGGCCAATGATCCATAGCTTACATTTATCAGTTCCCGAAGCATTTGCGCAACATATGACAGTAATTCTCGGATTTTCATTTTTGGCTGCCGGCCTTGGTTCTGTAGCTAGTCCTGAGCTTGGCAACGCTTGCCAATACAGCCCTATCTCACTCACATTGTACACATCATACAAGTCATACTCCTCTGCAATTGTTCTAATTCTCCTCATCTCAGGTTCACTGAGTTGAGCCGACCCTAATTCACCATCGAGGGTGCGAAGTTTGATATTATGGCGTTTCTTGAAACCTTGCGCCCACCCTTCACTTAGCCATGGAACAGGCTCACCAGGATATACCTCAGGAAAAAACTTCATAGCGTTCTCTATCAGAAGGTCATTGCTGAGACTAACGTTTGGGGTAAACTTGACTATGTATTTCTGCCAGTGATCCATGTATTCCTCCAGCTTTGCCCACTTTGCCTCTCGTGTTCGCGATTGGTTGTGGTATACAATCTCTTGCTCTCCCCTCTTTAGAATGGCCGAAAACGTGGATCGTTTCAGCTGCTTGCCATAGGTAAGCTCAAACCATTGTGCCACCTCCCGGTGAGTAGGCCTAACTTTATGCGATTTCACGTAGTTGATAAGAGCATTCTTTTCATCTAGAGTGTAAGTTATGTTTTTTTTGCTTTTCTGATTCATAGACGGTAGCATGCTTTAGTGGTGACAGTTCAAGCACAGCGGTACTGGAAAACTGCACAAAACGATCCAATGCTGTGCTACACGACATGCGAGCACTCGGGCGGCCTCCAAATGACCGCGTTTTAGGTCTATGTGCTCTTTTTCTTCTTCAGGATACCGGGGGATCCATAATATTCAGTTCCAGAACTGGTGAAATAACTAATTCGGGAGGTGCACGCCCACACCTCTCCATATTATCGAGAGTTACTCCAAATTACTCCAAATTATCCAGATCTATGAATTTCCCCAGTATGATGAATCGGTTCTATAGAGTAGTCCTGAAAAAAAAAAAAAATCGGTTTTTATAAGCGAATAATCAATTTAGGCAGGGTTCGCAGTTGAACAATACGGCGCATGTACAAGTTTTGCTGACATAATCACGGAGTCCTGCCCCTCGATTTCTGAAGCTTCGTCTTCAGACGCGCCCTGCATTGCTCCAGGTGCGAGGCTCTTCTGCGTTCTGTGGGGACACAGAGCAAGACAATCACACTCTGGCAGACACCTGCTCTGGGTTTGCTGGAGCCCCCCCCCCCTCCGCCTTCACCGGTCTTCATCGGTGTACACCCAACGCCAGCAGACTACCGCTACAGGAGCGGGACCCGCAGCACCTGCTTTTCTGCCGGACACCAACTCAACCGAGCGGTACAGAAGCATGCGCAGCCTCTTTTGTGAGCTCACGATAGCTTGTAGCTGGCCACTCACGATAGCATCAGCACCCTGCATGCCAGCAACAGACTCGTCTACTGACACAAACCGCAGCAGGTCGCGCCCAGCTACTTGTACAGGCAGCTCGCTGCTCTCGTCGCGTATCACTACGACGACACCCCTTGCACGCGCACGCTCCTCTCCTGGGACTCGGAAGAAGAGATCGGTGCCTGCCGTCTCGACTCGTGTCACGGCAACACACACAAAGTAGGAGCCGCTGTAGTCCGTGGAGTCTGCGCGCACAGCAACCAGATCAGCGAGACTGCTGAAAACAGGCACTCCTGCAGTTTTCGCACGCCCACGAATGTCAAGACAGTCGTCAGAACTGACAGCATCATCGAGATCAGAATCCGGCTCGGTAGCGCGCTTCTTTGTCTCAACAGCACCCCTTGATGCTGTTGAGTCACCAGCATCCCAGAGCGACTGGCCTGCTCCTTGAGTGGCTCCTGGACCAAAGCGACCGTACATGTTCGATGCGCTCCCAATTGGTTCAGGCTTGGGAGAATTGGTCGCAATCTTTGACTTAGGCATCTGGCCACCTCTGTCAAGAGCTGTTAGCTGGCTACTGGGCCTACTCTGCTGTAGGTGTACCAGTGCTCGCATCACATCTAGTGTGAGGACTTTTTGGAAAGGCTTGCCATGGACAACTCGGTCATCGCCATAAAACTTGACCATGTCGCTCACCATTTCTAGAAAGACGTCGTAATATGGACTTTGTTTGCTATAAAACAGATCCACCATTTTGTCAGACCGACGCAATGATTCCGAAACGAGCACCATTGGCTCTCCGGTGGAGTCTGACGCGCGATCAGCGGTGATCTGAAGGGAATTCTTGAAGGTTTTTCCCTTGATTCTTATTGACATCATCATGCATTTCTTATAGAGCAGGCCCACTGTTCCTGGGCTGTAGCCCAAAGCTGTGGCAACATCAAGATCAAGCTTGCTCTTGAACAGTTTTTGCAGCACTTGGAACTCCTCTCCGAAAATTGCAATGTCCACTATGCATCGTCGCAGAGCGTCCGCCGAGAAGTACGTCCCTATGTGGCCGTCCTCATCGGGTATCTGCATCGCAGTGGGGGCTGTATAGTCTGAGTGCGAGAAGTCTGTGAAGTGGAGGGTGTACGGTCGTTTGGGCCCGGACGGAGGCGTGATTCCTATGACCATGCCCACCACTCGCTTGTCGAAAAACCTCTCGGTCATTTCGAGATCGCGAACACGAACCAGCGGGAGAAGGCCCTGCGAGCTCATGGCTGCTGTTCGAAGGCGGTCAATGGGTCACTTTGATTGCTCAGCACACAGAGACGACAAAGTTCGAGGTGTCATCAAGACCGGTGGTCGCAAACGGGCTCTGGTGAGAGCGCGCGTTGATGTTTGCCTGGTGGGAAGGCCTTTGCGTTGCTGATGTTTGTACTAAATAAAATTCTCCGGTTTCGGAATCGACGCGTCTGCAAAACCAACATACGCCTAAGAGAGGTTTTTTATTTTTGTTTCTTTAGAAGGCCCTGTTGAAAAGCCTCCGGATAGTATAGTTATACAGATTATACACCACTATATATGTCTAATGCAATAGGGCTGAGCACAGCAGCATTGAGAGACCATCCTATGGCTCCTTCTGTGCTCGCTCGTGTCAAAAATAGAATGCCCGTGACGAACCCGGCGGGCTGCAGATGAATCACCGACACCAAGATAACCAAAATGGATAAAAGAAGCATTAGCATGTATAAAACGACAAGATCATTAACAATTTCCTGTCACGAGTTGAGCGAGACAGATGTCTAAAAAGCAGTCCATCACTGGTGTGACTGCGTCAGTGAGAGAAGAGAGAGAGAAAAAAACACACACACACAAACACAGCAGGGTAACGCAAGCCTACAACTTCAACTTCTTAGGCTGTTCCCATGGGTTTTCCTGATTCGTGAAGTGGCCGTAAGATGCAGTTCTCAGGTAGATAGGTCTGGCAAGATCCAACTCCTTGACCAAAACTCCCGGTCTGAGGTCAAAGTTCTTGTTCACGATGGCCACCAGCTCGTCAGAAGAGTAGTCAGAGGTGCCGTAAGTGTCCACATAGATCGAGAGAGGTTCGGCCACACCGATAGCGTACGAGAACTGCACCAGACATCTTCTCGCAAGCTTGGCGTTCACCAGCGACTTGGCGACCCATCTGGCAGCGTAAGCGGCAGATCTGTCCACCTTGGAGAAGTCCTTACCGGAGAAGGCACCTCCTCCGTGTGCACCCCATCCTCCGTAAGTGTCCACAATGATCTTTCTACCGGTCAGACCAGCGTCACCATGTGGGCCACCAATGACGAATCTTCCGGATGGCTGGATGTGGTAGATAGTCTTGTCGTCCAGCAGGTTTTCTGGGATCACCTTCTTGACGATGTGCTTCAGGAGCTCAGTTCTGATCTCGGCCGTGGCGATGGAGTCAGCGTGCTGGGCGGAGATGACGACAGTGTCCACTCTCAATGGGATGACGGCACCGCCGTCCTTCTTGTACTCGATGGTGACCTGGGTCTTGGTGTCAGGTCTGAGCCAAGGCAGGGTTCCGTTTCTTCTGGCGTCGGCCATGGCAGCGTTGAGCTTGTGGGCGAGCAGGATGGTGAGAGGGAGCTTCTCGTCGGTCTCGTCTGTGGCGTAGCCAAACATGATACCCTGGTCTCCTGCTCCGAGCTCTTCGAGGGCTTTCTCGTAGTGGAGGCCCTGGGCGATGTCTGGGGACTGCTGCTCGATGGCGACGAGGATGTTGCAGGTCTTGTAGTCAAAGCCCTTTTCTGAGTCATCGTAGCCGATGTGCTTGATGGTGTCTCTGATGACCTTCTGGTAGTCGAGGGTGGCCTTGGTGGTGATTTCGCCAAAGACCATGATCATTCCGGTTTTGGATGCTGTCTCGCAGGCGACCTTGGAGAGGGGGTCGGCTGCGAGGCAGGCGTCGAGGATCGCGTCGGAGACCTGGTCGCAGATCTTGTCTGGGTGTCCTTCTCCGACAGACTCTGAGCTGCGTGGGGCGGAGGGGGGAGGAGCCGCCGCGGGTTAGTATGCTGGGAGCAGGAGGGGGCAGGAAAAGACGTGTGTGCGCTACACGAGGCCGGCGCGGGTTGGGGCGAGGATTGGGGCTCGTGCGGCGCTGCTCGTCGCTGGAGCAGCCGGGACAGCAGCGAGAAAAGCGGCAGGGACTTACGTGAAAAAGAAGTGCTCTTCGGACATGGTGCAGGCTGTGGGTGTGTTGCGTGTGGGAAGGAAGGGAGCGGCGGCGGCGCGGGAGGAGTTCCAGCAGAGGGCGGCGGCGACAACAGCGACGGTGGACACTGGTTCTTTTATTTACCTTCCAGTGTTGTATGCGCAGCGAGGAAAATTTTTCAGATATTTATATATATTGTATGTGGACAGGCCGGTGCATACGCAGGGGGGGGGAGGGGGGAAGGGACAGGACAAGCGGCAGGGACGGGCGGGCAGGACGGGCAGGACGGGCAGGACGGGCAGGACGGGCAGGACGGGCCTGGATCTGGGCGGCGGGGAGGCGGCAGCGACGAGGCAGCGCAGAAAGCGAAAGCGAAAGCGAAGAGAGGGAGCGCTGGCCGCGCGGCCTCGCTGCGTGGCCAACAAAAAGACGGCCGCCCCGCCTGCGCAGATCTCCGGCCGCGCACCGCCGCCCCGTATTGTGTGCCCATCCCCTGCTGCTCTCCCCCTCGTCCTTCCCCCTGCTCCCTCCCCCCCTTCCCGGTTTGTTGGCCAGCATGTGCAAATGCACTCCCGCACCCCAACACTCTTCCCTGCCCTGCCCTGCCCTGCCCGCCCCGCTTATCGCGCGCGCCAGATTCGCGCACGTGATGCAGATCACCTGCGCATTGCGCAATCGCAGCTGCTCGGAAACCACGCAGAGGCCAACAACAAACACTGCTTCCCGCCCCCCGTCTGCACGCACACGCACACGCACACGCACGCACATACGCACCTGCCCAGCGGGATTGGCGCGCACGTGATACACAAGCGCCGCATCACGTGACCTCACCCCCGTCTCGTCTCTTCTGGCCTTGGCCCGCACGTGCCACAGACCCTACTACTACAGCACGCTCTTCTCTCTCTATACTCACGTCGCTATTACACCTCGCCCGCTACACACAGCGCCTACTTCGGCCGCTTCCAGAAGTACTGCTTGTGCGTCTTCCGGCAGCTCCGCAGGTGCGACGCAGACCCCTTCAGCTCGTTCACAAGCTGCACCCGGCCCCCGTCGCTGTCCTTCTCCGGCACGTAGTAGTACTCCTCGTCCAGCGGCTTCCCGGCAGCGTCCTTCCCCGTCCGGTAGATCACGCCAACACACTCGATCCGCCGCCCCAGAATCGCCCGCAGCTGCCGCACGCTCAGCCCCTGCCCCTGCACACTGTTCAGCCCCATCAGCGTCTGCAGCGGCGTCTGCAGCAGCCGCGAGTACGCCAGGTGGTTGATCAGGATGTTCGACAGCGACTCCACGTCGACGCCCCGCAGCAGCTCCTCCTCCTCCGCCGCACTCAGCGCCATCTCCACCGGCGCGCTCGCCGTCTTCTTCTGCCGCTTCGCGCCGTGGTCCCCGCTGGCATGCCCCGGAGAGCCACTCTCTCCTGTATCTGCTGCTCCTCCAGCTGCTGCGGCTGCTACCGCTGCAGACACAGCCTCCTCTTTCGCGCCTTTCGCGCCCACGTGAGCCGGCCGCGGTTTCCTCGACTCCAGCTTGTTCACAGAGCTGCCGCTCAGGGCCTTGAGCAGCTGTGTCTCGTTCTGCCCGCTCTTCTTGTGCTTGTGCGTCTTCTTTTCGACCTCAGCATTCTCCACAACGCCGGTCTCCGCCTCAAGGTAGACAGGCGGCTTCTTCTTTCGGTGTGAGACGCGGGGCACCAAAGCCTGCTGCTTCTGTTCAGTCTCCTCGCCGTACTGCAGCCGCATCACCTCTCCGCGGATATCAAGAAGAACGTCTTCAACTGGTGGCATTTCCACGGTCTCGCCCTTTAAAATGTAGAAGTTCGTCAGCGACGAGCCTCGGGTCACAATCCGCCCACTAGGATCCTCATGGTCCTGCCCGCTCGCCATTGAGCGTGGCAAAATGCTGTAGACATTCTCGCCAACTAGCTTGACGTCTATCTTCTTCGGGATAGTCACATTGACACCGTTCCAGCCCACGCATTTCAGGATCACTTTTTCCTCGTTTCCAGCATACTGGATCATGCAATGTACCCGGGATACCAGCTTGTTGTGAGGATTAAGCTGGAACTGGTTCAGCTTGGCTGATCGCCCAATATTGATCTGGGCCCCCGTAAGTGGAACATGCAGCACAGGCACCTGATCCAGTGACACCTTGCCGTCGGTGGGATTCTCCGTAAGGTCTCCTGGGCCAACAGAAGCACGGCCACTTTCCTTCTCCACGACGTCGTCACTGAAAGCGTGAGCAGGCTGGGCTCGCCGCTCAGGGGTGAAGGGCACATGGGTTCCTGACGATGGGATCTCGCCCATGGACGAGGAAGGATTGGGAGTCGGGTACTCCATCCTTGACACGCCTTTGTCCAGCAGAGACGGCTTCGCCGCAAAGTGCACTGGAAGTTCACTCTCCTCGTGATCTGCCGCGGCCGCGAGCAGCGGCGACGAAGGAGGAAAGTGAGATGTCTCCATGTTCAGTTTGTACACCACTAAACGGGCCAAATCCACTCTTTTGACAGCGTGCTTTCCTGGCAGAGCACTGAGCACAGCTGCGTCACTCACAGAAGCGTTTGTCTTCGCTCTCTCTGTCTCTATCAAAAGCGTTGCAGCAAGGCAGCAGTCTCCAGCAAAGCTCGTGCTCACAACAATGTTTTGCTGATACGTTGTTTCCATCAAGGAGTAACGCGCTATAGGAGCGTGTTTGTTTTCACTATTGACGTTCTGCTGTGTGCTTATGTCATCGGAGCGTCTTTTTTTCAGCCTGCCACCCTCCCCTCACCCCCACACCTAATTACATGCGCACAAATGTGTATACAGCACAACAGAGTGGGTGTGCGTCGACCGTCGCAAATTTCATGTGGAAACGACCAAGAGATTTTCTGGTGCAAAGGTTTCCAGCTTCTTTTGTTTCTGTCCTGTTCTTGTGGTCGACCGGGAGAACTAAACATAATCGACGCGTCGAATACGTCTTCATTCTCTGATCCGGTGCTCACCATAGTTCCCCGGTATCGGAATGCAACGTCGTGTTGCTGTTATCCAAGAGACTGCCACACTAGCGAGCCGGTAATACTCGCGCGAGTGGGTCTCCATCATTCTTTGAAGAGAGCAAGGTTCTTCCCTTTGCGAAGAGCAAGATACTCCTGGCTCAGCCCCAACCCCTTTTAGCTCTGGGTGTACTGCAGGCTGTTCGGAATCGCACACAGCGGTCTCGTTATTTGTCAGTGGTTCGGCAATGGTTTGATCGACAGCGTGGGGCACGACATTCTGTCTCCTGTTCATGTTGTGCCTTCCTTGCTCTCTCTCTCTCTCTTTCTCTCTGATGCCCAGAGCAGCTACCGTACGTACAGTGCA
The DNA here is from genome assembly GCA_030557505.1 of Ogataea maris. NCBI lineage: Eukaryota > Fungi > Ascomycota > Pichiomycetes > Pichiales > Pichiaceae > Ogataea > Ogataea maris. The sequence continues at coordinate 125,011 of JAKTPG010000030.1, forward strand.
CACTTATTCATCCAAACATCCTTACACGGCGCTTGAACGCAACATTTATCGCAGAGTATTATTGTGTAGTTCGACAAAAAAGTGCTGTTATCGCCTGATGCGCTGCTCTCTAGTAAGCGCGTTCTCCCTCTCTTTCAAACGCAGCGCTCCCTGCATTGGCATGTATATAGACTTGTGAAAAGGCTGGCTTGGATACAATAGCCTAGAACGTATAAGGCGAATTTTCCTCTTTCGTCCTCCCCTTCCCCCCGCCTTTCCCTTCAGGGTGTACAATTTGAAATTTCTTTTGTTTGTGGTTTCTTCCTGCTCTCCTGCCGCTGTCACATCTGCTCACTTCACCAGACTGATGCAAGTGGCCGATGTCGAGTTCTATCGAGCTGCCCTATGAGGAAAACATTACTTTGAAGCGGTTCTGGGAGTTGGCAAACGATCTGCTTTACACTAAGCTGTACTATGACGTCTCGACAAACGAGTACTACACGAAATGCATAAAGAAACTGGACAATCTCAGGCTCGGGAAGTCCGAGTCTGACAGCGAAGCAGACACGCTCAAAGATGAGGACAACGACGACAAGGAAGCAGAGCATAAGGACGAAGACGTGGTGTTGTTTTCAGAGGAGGAAATCAATACTCTTTTGGTCAGCTATCTAACGCTGATATCAAACTACTGTGATAAGCTCATCAAGCCGGGGAAAGATGAGCATTTTTACAGAGAAACAGCCAAGTTCATCGTGAACTTCCGTGCCTACCAAAACAATCTTGAGTTCTGCGTGAGGAAGATGCTTTCCTTGCTCAAGTACATCACCGAGTCAAATAAGACGAATTTGCATGTCGACTATATGTCAGTGGATGCCGACCTAAGAGAAGAGATAAACTGTGCTATTGAAACAAACGAAAAGCTGATCAGAATCATTGGATGGGTGTTGTACGTCACTTATGAGGAAAGTGAGAGTTTTCTGGAGCTATTGAAGAACTTCCAAGGGTTTGAGACATTCTGTGCGGTTCTGGCTAACTACTACAGAGTATCAAAAACTTCGGCCGAGAAAGATCCGTACATCTCAAGCTACTCCAACTACCTTGAGCTCTTTTACCTCTTGTGTAAAAACTACGAGTTCGGCTCAGAGGAGCTGGAACACTTGGACACGCGGTTCATCAGATTCCTGTTCAAAAACCTTCGTATTGCAACGCGAGAAGACAACCCAATCAACTTTCTGAGATTCAGGCTCCTTTTGATTCTGAACGAGCAGTTCATGGTGTGCTACTTCTCCCCGGAGAACGGCCCAAATCGCTCAAACAACTTCTTTGCGACGATGATAGAGAACAACGAGCTATTCCAGACCTTTACAGAGACGCTTGTACTCAATTTCAATAGGGAAGAAGATCATGTTATTCAAATACTTATACTGAAGGTTTTTTACTTGATATTCACCACCTCTACGACCTGCCAGTGGCTATATATCAACGACCTCAAAGTCATTATAGATATTGTGATAAGAGAGCTTTTTAACCTGTCTGCTGTGAAGGAGGAGTCCCTGATCAATACTTTTCTGCGTGTGCTCTACCCCATGATGCTGTTTTCAAATCTGAAGGGCGAGAAATACAAGACGGATAAACTTTATGATGTCCTGAAGTATCTCGCAAACGCAGAGCAGTCGACGCCAGCCACCAAAAGGCTGGCGCAGAGATGCCTTGCTATGAAGGCTTTTGTCAGAAGAGAAGCCCCGGAAGAGGAGCACGCGCCTCTGAGGCAGACCGTGCTGCGCCATAACTCTTCTGAGTCATCGATAGTCAGCGATGTTGACTCGCTGGACAGCGTGTCGCGCACTCAGTCGAACCCTGACTACCTGCGGCGTACCAGCAGCAGCTCCTCGAACTCGTCGCTTGATGCGCGCGATTACAGAAGGCTGAGAAAGCCGCCTCCGCCACCACCTCCACCTAGACGGATGCGTATCAACGACACATCGGACCTGTCCCTCAGCAGATCCAAAGTGCCTCAAAGCGATAGCTGAGACTGTAATGCAGTAAAGCCAAACTTTTATTGAGATAAGCGGAGCTCTTCTGCCACCTGGAGTTCCACAGCATTATACAAAAACAAAGATAGTAGAAAGCCAACGAAGGCTATTTGTAAACCGTTCTACTGGGTGGCGATATGGGGTCCTCGTTCGTCAATCACGTGCTTGAGGCACTTGACTTTAGCCTTTCGAGATCTCCAGTGTGCGGCGAGTCCATCTTTGCGCTTGAAGCTCTTGCCGCAGCCCCAACTCTGGCCATTTTTGAGCACGCCGCCGCAAACATAGCCGCCATTCTGTTTGTGCTGGTTTGCTTCGTGCCTTCTTCTATCGCTGTGCCTGGCAAAGGACTGTTTGCATTCGCTGCACAGGAAAGGCTTTTTGTTTTCGTGTGCGGACTGGATGTGCGAGTTGAGGTTCATTTTGCGCGAGAAGGCCTTGGCACAGTCCGGGACTGGACAAGTGAACACCTTGCGTTTGGTGGAGCCAGTGGTGGCTTCAAGTGTTTCCTTCGGAGCGTGGGGCGTCGTATGTGCCTGCCTGCCTTCAAAGCTGAGTGCGATGTCGACAGCCCTACGTGACCAGTCAGCGTCGGCGGGGGGAAAGGCGTAGTCCTTTGCTGTCTTGGGAGCCGTTGCTGCTGCCTCGTATGGCACAGAGTTTGCGAGTGTGAAAAGCGGGTTGTCTTCATGATGGCTGCTGCTGCCGGGCGCAGAAGCCTGTGGAGCGGGAGTGTGCCGCTCGGCGTAGGTGTACACGGCCGGTATGGTGTCAGCCGATGCTGCGTTTGTCACAGCAATGGCGGGCGGCAGCTTTGCTGCCGCTGGCGCAGCGGTGTGCTGGTAGAAGTTGTTGACGGTGGTACTCATGGGCGAGTGTCTGGCACGGTGCTCGGGGCCCTGAGGTGTGTTTGATCTGCGGCTGTTTATTCTTTAAGGCTGTGCGAAAGTGACGCAGGAAAAAGAGAAAGGGGGCGAAGATTGCGCAGGGAACGGGTATGTGTAGTTTTTCCTCTTCTTTTTTTTTTTCGATGGCCCGAGAGCAAGCTTCGTGACAGATAGCGGTTCTGTAGCGCAGTGCGGATCTCGTGGCACGGCGGAAAACGCTGTTGCAGCGCGAGATAAACGCTTGCCCGAGAAAGAAGGGGCGGGGTGGGTTTTCTGGTCTGGTTGTGCGTTTCGCAGCCTTGAAAACAGCGAAACGCCCCTCTGAAAAGAGCACAAACAGATTAGCAATATAAAAGTGGGAAAACGTTGGCTGCGCAAAAAAGTTTTTTCCCCCCCCCTCCCTTCCTTTCCTTTCATCTCCCCACCAAAAACGGACTCTCTCTGTGGCAAAACAATAGGCCCGTCGACCTGCCGTTTCTCTTCTCCACCGGTCCTCCTCTTGCCTGTCTGTTTTGGTGCAATGTATGTGGCGCGCGGTGTGCTTAGTCAAGAGAGAAAGAGAAAGAGAGATAGATGGGGCACGGAGGGACCACTAGAGCGGTTGCTTGAAGTAGTGTCTGTAGAGGAGCGGCGCCAGGGCCAGCGAGGCGACAGCGAGCGAGCTGGCGAAAACGGCCATCTGCTGCAGCTCCTCCGTGAGCAGCCCGTGCACGCGGCTGAGCGGCAGCGCGTGCACCTGGAGCGGGACGACCGAGACGTAGCTGCGCACCCCGTCGCTGTCAGTGGAGTAGTAGTCCGCGGTGACCCTGATCTGCAGCGTGGTCGGGTCGCGCAGGCTGAGGCCGACAGAGACAGGGTTGACGGCGCTCCAGCAGACCTTGAGCATGTAGGGTGCGGGCTGCGACAGGCGCGAGAGGTCGAACAGCAGGTCGCGCTGCTGCCGGTTGTCCTGCGGCCTGGCCCCGGTGACGGGCTCGAAGACGGCGGTGGCTCGCTGCACGCCCTCGTGCAGCGTTTCCTCGTGGTGGCGGCGGCTGCTCGCTAGCAGGACAACCGGCAGGCGAGAGAGATCGAGCAGCCAGCCCGCGGCGCCGCCGCTCCCGGCTTGCTGGGCCTCTCCCGCAGGCGCAGGTGTGTAGAGCAGGGTCTCTGTGTTTGCCAGCGCGCCCGCCGCAAACAGCAGCGTGGTCCACAGCCACATGCACTGGACAATTAGGCCCTTCATGGCAGCTGTGGGGAGCAAAGCTGTCTTTCTCGGCCCGCAGAAGCGGTGGTGTTGTCCCGGTCTCTGAGACGGGCCGGAGTCTGCGGTGCAAGCTCTTTGCAACAAACAAAAGCCCTAGGTGGGGGGTAAATAAAGCCTTAGGGGCTAAAGCTTCAAAAAAAAAATTAGGGAAAAGGGCCCCCCCACCCCATACTTCTAGGTGCGCGTGTGGGGGGGTCGGGCATTTGAGTATATGCCAGTGTGCCTTTTATTTTCAAAACACGGGTTGCACTGGATGTTTACGATTTAGCTCCAGCAGAAAGCGAGTGGCAGAGCCGCCTGCGCCAGCACAGAACGGAGACCTGCACAGGCAATGTCCACGCCAGAGCCAGAGGATGTGCTCAAGTCGCCTATAAAGAAGTCGCCGTCGTCGACGAACATCTCGAAGCTCACGCAGACGCCCAAGCCGCTGCCCATCTCGATCAACATGAAACTGTCCGAGGAGCTCGGGAACCTGCGGTCCGACATTGCGGAGCTCAAGTTCCGGTCCAAGAACAACTACCAGAGCCTGGCGAAGCTGAACGAGAACCTCGCCAAGTTCAACGACACCGTGGACACGTCGGGGCTGCGGCAGGGCGTGTCGGCGGAGCAGCTTGACGCGCTGAGGGCCTCGCTTGGTGCGCTCGGCGAGCAGGTGTCTGGGCTTGAGGGGCTGCGGGGCGCCATGGCCGCGGTCCAGGAGGCGATGTCTACGAGGCACGAGGGCGCGGACGACCTGGCCGGCATCAAGAAGCAGCTTGCCGCCATTGAGGAGCGGCTTGTTGATCGGGGCGCGCTGCCGGCCGGTCTGGAAACGCGTGTAATAGAAAAGGTGGAGTCTGCATGCAGCCGGGTACTGGAGCATGCGGAGTCCGCTGTGTCGCTGCGCAGCGAAAGCGAGCGCGAGCGCGAGGGGCTCGTGCGGGAGCTCGTGCGGGAGCTCGACGCGCACCGTGCCGCGGCGGAGAAGGCGCGGGCGGAGGCTGTGCGCGAGGTGGGCAGCCTCGGCGAGTGGAGGCAGGGGCTACTGGCGGAGCTGGCGGAGCTGCAGCGCAGCAAGGACGACGCGCGGGAGGAGGTGGGCGAGCTGCGGGCGCGGGCGATGCTGTACGCTGCGCGGCTGGGCCATGTGAAGGCGCAGCTGGAGGCGCTGGAGCAGCGCAAGGAGCGGCTTGTTGGGGAGCTGCGGCAGGAGCGGCAGGCGCACATGGCGGAGGCGAGTTCTACGGCGGCGCTGCTGCGGCTGCAGGGCGGGAGTGCCGGGAGCGGTGTGACGACGAGCGCTGGGAGCGAGGCTGCCTCGCCGCGGGCGCACAAGGCGGCGCTGCTGGGTGGCGACCACGCTGACAAGGAGAACGCTGTGCCCGGTGTGCGCCATTTCTCGTCCGCCGTGTAGTGGGGGGGGGGGAGGGGAGAAAGCAGCGTGTGTAGATTGGGGTGTGTACTGTGTGTGTGTCTAAGTGTGTTTTTTTTCCCTCTAGCTCCTCTTGGGACGGCAGCGTGATCGACGTGGGGTGGGGCTATTGTAGTGCGTGTCACGTGCGCGGTGACGCATGCTGTCAAAAGAAGCTTAAAAAACGGGGCGCGGGGGAGAAGGGAGGGGAAGCGCGACGGAGCTGCGAGTGTGAGAGCAATCAGGCGACTGACTGTTGGGGGGGGGGAGAGAAGGGGAGGGAGAAGGCAACGGGAGAAGGCAACGGGGATCGGCGCTGGCTGTCACGGCTGTTCCCCGCAGGCGGGAGCCGGGAGGGTAACGATCCGGCGAAAGCTCGCTGTGGGGGGGGAGGGGGCAGGAGCAGGAGCACAGGCAGAGACACAGGCAGAGGCACAGGCACAAGCAGGAGCAGGGGGGGTTCTAGATCGACGCATGCGAGGAAGGGAAGGGAGAGCGCGCACGCAAACCACGCATCCTGCCTCGTCCCTGCCCGCGCCCCTGCCCCCCGACACCGCTCCTGGGGCGAGTGACGTCTTGTCTTGTTCCTGCTTGCAAGAAATGCCTCCTCCTCCTCCCCCCTCCCCCCCCGCCGTCTCTTGTCTTGTCCTTGCGGCCTATATAAGAACCAGCGTTCTCCCCTTTCCCTGCCAGGACTGTCCCGCACAGAGTTACCCGCCCCACCCCCCCACACTTCCTGCCAGGCGCGCTCCCTTTGCTTTCCCACTTAGCCCCGCCGCATCCCGGAGGACACCACCCCACAGCAAGACAAAGGGCACAGAGGGGAAAAAAAGGGGCCCCCCTATCTGTCCGCTTACCTGGGGTCTTTTTTTTTGCTCCCCTTAATTAATCTCTTTTGAGGTTGTCTGCTGTGGCCCCCTGCACAGAGGAGGCGCGCGCGCGGGGGCAGAATAAAGAAGACACACAGCACAGCACAGCACAGCACAGCACACCGTGAGGAGGAGCCCTATATATATTATTATTATTACTTGTTTGTTTGTGGTGTCCTCTTTTTTTTTTGCCTTCTCCCTCTTGTTCCTCCTGAGAAATGCTGAGTGGCTCGCATCCAGCAGACAGCACACCACCAGGCCTGAGCGGCGCAGTCCCCCTAGACACCGCCGGCACGCACAACCACGAGCACCAGCACCAGCAGCACCAGCAGCACCAGCAGCACCAGCAGCACCAGCAGCACCAACACCAACAGCACCCACAGCGCCACACCCGCTGCGCCAGCGTCGATAAGTCGCTCTCAGCACGGTCCTCGCTCTCGCAGGACTCCCTCTTCTCTGTGCTCCCCGCAGAGTATGACCTGTCCCTGCTGAACCTCGACTTGCTCCCCTGTCTGACAGCCATGGATAGCCACACGCTGCCCGGCAAAGACGCCCCCGCACCCGACCCCAGCACAGTCGCCCCCACAGACTCCAGAGCAAGCACAAACCCCGCCAACACCTCGCCCTCCGCCGCATCCGTGCTGAATCCCTTCTCAAACCCCTTCGAGATCAACCCCTCCCTGTGGAGCAACAACGTGGGCACACACTACCCGATACAGTCGCCTTCCTCGCAGCCAAGAGATCACTTGCTCTCCCCGCTATCAGCGACCCTCAACCTTTTTTCCCCACCAACATCTGCAAGCGCCCCGCAGGCTCCCCAGCCCCCCCAGCAGCAGCAGCAGGGCATCTTGCCCACGCTCTCTGATTTGACGCCGGGTGCTGCCGCCGACTTCAATTCAAGACGGCCATCCTACATTGGTGAGTTCACCACTGCCGCCACGACCTCAGGCAACCCAAGCAGACCTTCCACTGGCAGCATTTGGAACAGAGATGATAACCGTTCGTCAGTAGGATCATCGGGCTCGCCCATACTCACATCTCTGGGACCTGGCTCTCACATGCAGCCTCAGAATTCACCACCCCAATTGGCCATGGGCAGCAGCAGCAGTTGGCACTCTCCCCCAGTCCCGGATTTCACTTCTTTGAGAAGATACTCTTACGACCCTGCCCTGGCTGCTGCCTCAATTGACTCGGTCACAACAGCGCTAATGGCACCACAGTTGTTGCCACCATACGAGGCCCAAAAACAGCAACAGTTACAACAGCCCTTGCAGAGTTCACTCGCCGAGCGCGTTTCCGGGGGATCCTTGCATGACGCCCCAAACGCTCCGTCTTTGGACTACTCCAAGACGTTTGACACGGCCCCACCGAAAGTTAATGCGAGCCCAGGTGTGGCGAGCTCGGTGCCAAAGGCACCTCCACAGACCCAAAACTCATCCGAAGCTAGAATGCTGAACAAATTTGGCAGCATGAACATCGCCAATTACCAGGAGCAGTATGTTCAAGCCTACAAGGAAGCCGATGAGTATTTCACCTGTCCATCTTCTAGCTCGTTGAATTTGACCAAGGTCTTACAGAGCTTCAGCACGCAACAGCTCCCGAAGTTTCCTGCAAATGGAGTCTCGGGTGCGAAGCTTGTTCTGGTCTGTTTCAAAAATGGACGGCTAGATGTTTTTTATTTGCCCCCAGATAATCAGAGGATATGCAATGATGTTTCTCTTGGGGAGCTAGTGATCGTAGAAGCTGATCGCGGTCGTGACCTTGGGAAGGTTGTTAGACTGGATGTGTCTTTGGATGAGGCGCGTCTTTTAAAGTTGAAGCAGTTCCACGACCAACAAGCAGCGCTGAACCAAGAGCTCAGCGAAAAGCATCCTGCACTACACTTCCCGAAGCCAGTGGTGCGTTTAGCGTATCCAAACGAAGTTGCCCAGTTGATGTTGAAAAAGTCCGATGAGGAGAAGTCATGCACTGTGTGCCAGCTGAAAGTCAAGTCTCATAGCCTTGATATGCAGGTGACCGACGCAGAGTACCAGTGGGATAGACGGAAACTGACGTTCTACTATAATTCTGGAGCCCGGATCGACTTCAGGGACCTGGTTAAGGAGCTGTTTAGAATTTACAAGACACGCATCTGGATGTGCAAGCAGCAACCTCAATTGGGAGATCACAGGAAGAGTGAGGCACGGGTTGAATGAAATAGAATATTATAGAGGTGATAGACTTGTGTGGATGGGTGGTCGTCATGAGGATAGGCCAAAACAAAAACAATTAGAGGAAGAGAGAGAGAAAAGAAGCAAAGCAAAGCAAAGCACAGCACAGAGAAACACGCTCATTTCTTTTTGATCGATCTCAAGCGGAAAGATTATATGCGCATTTTATGGATTACGAAGTGACTACTATGTTATGTGGAATGTCGTCTTGAAAGGGTGCTGTTACAGCCCGTTGGACGGCCCTTGGTTTTTTTTTGGATTTTGTTTGAATGATTTGTTTTAATTTGTGAGAGTTGGGTTTCAATCGAATTTGTTGTATTATGTGGACCTGGGTTTATGATTTTATTTTTTTTTCAAGGGAATATTAAATTTCTTTCGACAGTGCGCGTGACTTGACTTAATTACAGCATTTCATTCATTTATGTTGTATATACCATTAAATATGAAAGATATCTAGTTTGCAACATGAGCGTTTGATACATAAGAACAAGTCAACTTAGTCAACTTAGTCGTCTCTCATGTGTGGCGTACTCCTCTTCGGAAACCTGCATTTCTTTCCACGTGTGGCCAACATAGTTTTCGAGATCCTGCAATAGCTTGAAGGCTTCCTCCTTATCGAACTTGCCGTTTGAGGCCTGCACAGCTTTGAACGTTTCGCCAATGGACTTTGCTCTGTCGGCTATGATCTTCATGCGGTAGTCGATCCAGTCGGGATAGAAGTGGTTGTAGATTGAGCCAAAGTTGCATTCGGGTTTGACTGTTGAGAGCACAGATGTGTCCGGCAGCATTGGGTTCTTAGCTCTGTAGGACGTGACTGCAGTGATCCTCTCGGAGTACTCTAGTGGGATGGAGGCGAGGTGTAGCAGCTTTCTGCCCTGCAGCACGGTGGCCTTCCCCTTAGCAGGTCCTGAGGCGGAGACGACTTCGCCTGAAGGCGTCTTTATGAGAGTTTCTCCGGCAACCATGTTGGAGGTGTCGGAGAGCATCAGGACGCACACGAAGGGGTAGGAGTCGTTGTGCCAGCCAACCACGGCAGGGATGTCGTCGTCGTACTTGCTCGAGAGCGACGACTTTCTCCGCGCTGTTACCTTTTGGTTTTCCGCCTCGTCCTGGGATCTCATTGCGATGTTGACGTGGGCGACCTCGTAGTCCATGATCACCTCGAGCTCGACGCCCGCCATGGCGGACACGGCGGCGACGGTCTTGGGGTGCGTCCACGCGGCGTACGTGAAGGGGCAGGTGTTTTTGGCGTATCCTCTGATGACGCAGTCGAGCCCGGTGGTGGAGGAGTGCGAGATCCTGGCCCACTGCTTGAAGACATTTTCTCTGAGCAGCTCTGCCCTCATGACCTCGATGGCCTCTTCGGTGAAGAGCGGGAAGGGAGTGCTGACGGCGATGTCTGAGATCTGGTCGGGTGCGGTGGAGCCCAGCTCGTGCATGGTGCGTCTCTTGAGGGCCTGGTGCTGTGCGATGTCGAAGGCGATGTGGCGCTGCGGGTCGAAGGGGACGTTGATGTCGGTGTCCGCCATGGAGTCGTAGATGGGCTTTATCTGGAGGGTGTACGACATGTCATCGAGCTTTTTGTGGACATTGCCGTATCTGATCTGCTGGATGTGGGTTTCTGTCACCATCGGGGGGGGGGGGGGGGGGGTGGGGGGGGGG